>JADRCD010233254.1:0-20821 GCA_019843815.1 Montemys delectorum | reverse complement strand
TAACCCAATCACAAAAGAACACACATGGTATGCATTCTCTGATAAATGGATATTAGCCCAGAAGACCAGAATACACAAAGTATAATCTACAAACCACAAGAAACTCAAGAAGAAGGAAGACCAAAATGTGGATATTTCATTCCTTCTTAAAAGGGGGAACAAAATACCCATGGAAAGAGTTGCAGAGCCTAACTACGGAGCAGAGACTGAAGGAAGGACAATCCAGAGACTGTTCTACCTGAGAATCCTTCCCATATTCAATCATCAAATCCAGACACTATTGTGGATGCTAGCAAGTGCTGGCTGACAGAAGCCTGATATAGCTATCTCCTGAGAGGCTCTGACAGTTTCTAACTAATAGAGAAGTAGAAGCTCGCAGCCATCCATTGGACTGAATACAGGGTCCCCAGTGAAGGAACGAGAGAAAGGACCCAAGTTGCTGAAGGGTTTGCAGCCTCTTAGGACGAACAGCAATATGAACTAACTAGTACCCACAAAGCAACCAGGGACTAACCCACCAACCAAAGAGTACACATGGTGGAACTAATGGCTCCAGCAGCATATGTAGCAGAGGATGGCCAAGTCAGTCATCAATGGGAGGAGAGGCCCTTGACCATGTGAAGGTTCTATGCACCAGTGTAGGGGAATACCAGGACCAGGATAAAGGAGAGAGTAGGTTGGTGAGCAGGGGGAGGGGGAAAGGAACTGGGTTTTTTGTTTTTGTGGTTTTTTTTTTTTTAAAGATTTATTTTATTTATTTTATGTGTATGAGTACACTGTAGCTGTACAGATGGCCATGAGCCATCATGTGCATGGCTGCTGGGAATTGAACTATGGACCTCTGCTGGCCCAGCTTGCTCCAGCCTGCTCGCTCCGGCGTAATTCACTGTAGCTGTCTTCATACACACCAGAAGAAGGAGTCTGATCTCATTACGGGTGATTGTGAGTCACGATGTGGTTGCTGGGATCCGAACCAGGACCTTTGGAAGAACAGTCAGTGCTCTTACCCACTGAGCCATCTGGCCAGCCCGTTTTTTGTTTTTTGTTTTTGTTTTGTTTTGTTTTTGTTTTTTTATTATTTATTTTTATTTTTTACTTTTTATTTTTTATTTTTATTTTTGGAGTGGAAATTGGGAAAAGAGATATTGTATGACATGTAAATAAAGAAAATATCTAGTAAAATATAAAATAAAATAAAATAAAATAAAATAAAATAATAAAAAAACAAAAATCAAAAACAAACAAAAAATAAAAGGCTTAGAAACTAATTTATAGCTTGAGAGTGTATATGGGGATTTTTATCCTCTTCTATATATATTCAAAATATGATCCTGTAATTATTAAATAAAGATCTGATCAAGACCTAAGGCTAGCATTTACTTCATTTCCTTATTAGTTAAGTCCATTTTGGGGAGGCCTAAGACCAGACAGAACATCATAATTATGGGGACATGTAGTTAAGGATATCAATGGAAAACAAACCTAGAAAAGAGGGTGAGAAATAAGAAATCTTCTCCAACGCCTAATTAACTAAATTCTTTCTTCCATTTTTCTCCCAATTTCTAATAACCCATCAAACTCTGAGCACACAAATGGATTAATATACTGAAGAAGTTGGATCCATTTTGACATGACCCTTCTAAAAAGTCTTTTAATTGGAAGTGCTGAAATTATAGTACTCTCATTACTTTCTATTTAAAGAGAAGGATGCTGAGTTCCATAGGCTTAAGTAGTTTGTATATGATTATACCAGGCAGCTAGTAAAGGTTGAAACTGGCTTTGAATGTGGACCATGTGTTTCCTATCCAAGTTACACATTAAATTATAGTATATTTCCATAAAGTACATTCCTAAAAAAAATTCTTTTTTAGTATGCAAGTGATAACCTCATTACAAAGTTAGAATTAGGATTATTAGAAAATATTTGATATCAAAGTTAATACAATCTCATTCTGTGGTTTATATTTAAAGAAATGAGCTTAAAATAATTTTCAATGAAAATAGACATTTTTAACTGAGAATACTAATGACACTACAAAGCTATGTTTTTTCCAATTTATTAAAGGATATATCTGCATACGTATTTATATATACAAATATATTTGAACTTATTTTGAGGTGATTGTAGATTCTTGTATAACTATACAAATAGAAACTGTATACTCATATTTTCCATTAGAATACTAGACTTCCTAGTACTTCTGAACACAGCTCAAAATGTAGCATATTATACTATACCAGATCTCATTCTATGCTCTATCTATCATGCTGATAAAATGAAAAGTTTCTGACTAAGTCTATGCAGAGCTCCTCTTTGTGCTCTAGAACTCTGACATCTGAGACAGGGATAACTAGCATATGAAGTGCTCAGGATTGTATCTTTTTCTTGAACTTACAGGGAAGAATTTGTTTTTTTAAGCCCTGAGTTGCCCGGTCATCATCTGTTAAGCGGTTACTCTTTGAAGACTTAATCACTCTATCACTGTATCAGCATGACACTAATTGCTCTGCATCTTTCTTTTACATTCTAAAGACTCTTATTAATGAAATGTAGGGGCCATAAAAAGAGAAGGAAGGACAATTTGGGAGAAGGAAGAGGATCAGCTAAAGGCAAGGAGATGACCAGGGAGGGTAGTGGGGAGGAGCATGAATAAGAACAATGTAGCATGTGTGCAAAAAAATTCTATGAAATCCACTACTTTGTATTCTAACCTAAAAAAATAACAGTAAATGAATAAATATCCAAAAAGAACTTTTGCTATTCCATCAGACACCCCCAACCTAGATATTATAGAGAAATTTCTTATGGCTGACTAGCAATATTATTATTATCTCAAACTTTAATTAGCCTTTACTAAGCAATATAACCTAACTCCAGTTACAGAGGACACTAGTGTTACCTATTAGTGAGGGCCAGTAAGGTGGGCAATGGTCAATGTTTATGCTCATTTACTGAGAAGCCAAACCTATTCCATCTTGAGAACAGCCTAAAATTTAAAAAAAAAAAAAAAACAAACCTGAGAATTTCGCCCTCAGATAAACCCAAGCTGCACCGAAGTACCATTGAGGACCTCAAGGCTTGTCCTTGCCCAGAGTGACTCCCTAGCTACTTCCTAGCAATAGTTAATCAAAGATTAGTCTGATTGTTTCAGTTGTACTTTCAGACAATTTGTGATTGTATATGGTCTTGCTTTAGAGCACCCAGCTGTCAGCTTACAATAGACATTCAGTTAGATACTTGCCAGGATAGACACTCCTCTCACTTACTTCCACTTCCTATATTACCTTGTCCTGCTGGGAATTCAAGGGTTTGAGGCTGCTACATTGTCCAGTCCTATTGTGTCAGGGTTGGGTTGGAGGAGAGCCCAAGTTTACCTCCAGTAGATAGATAGAGCCTCAAGTGGAGGGACAGGGTTAAGTAACCCATAGTCACAATTTGTGATCGAGAATTGTTCCTGTCTAAAAGAAGTGCAGGGATAAAAATGGAGAGACTGAAAGAAAGGCAGTCCAATAATCTACCCAACTTGGAATTCATCTCATGGCAGGAGCCTGGGGGGTTGTGCACCAAGGCCTGGCACTATTATTGATGCTATGATGTGCTTACAGACAAGAGCCTGGCATAGCATAGCTGTCCTCTGAGAAACCCTACCAGCAGGTGACTGAGACAGACGTAGATATTTACACCCAACCAATGGACTGAAGTCTGGGATCCCTATGGTTGAATCAGGGTAAGGATTGAAGAAGCTGAAGGGGATAGTGATCCCATAGGAAGGACAGCAGTTTCAACTAATCCAGACACCAGGGAGCTCCTAGAGACTAAGCCATTAACCAGAAGCATACATGGGCTGGTCTGTAGCCTCTGGCGTACATATAGCAGAGATCTGCCTGGTCTTACTTCAGTGGGAAAAGATGTTCTTAATCTTCAAAAGACTTGATGCCCCAGAGAGGAGAGAGGCCTGGTGCAGGGGGAGCACCCTCTGGAAGGTAACAGGGAGGAAGAATGTGATGAGGAGCTGTGGGAGGAGGGATGGAGAGGGTGGCAATAACTAGAATGTAAATAAATAAAATAATTAAAAAGAAAAGATACTCTAATGATAATACATCGGAAATGGGTCCTTGGTAGTCTATTGGAGTTTAGGAACACTTCCTGGCACAACAGTGTAACCACCCTAACTTCATTTTCTTTATCTGGTGGCATGTTATTAAAATGGTTTCTCTTGTTGTTGGTCTATTTTTTTTTTGTCTATTTCTCTCTTTCCCCTCCCCCTTGACTCTTATTTTTTATTTTATTTAGGTTTTACATAAAAATATTATTTGAAAATTCATACAGTTTTAAATTAAATGTCTCTTCTTCAGCCCATTTACATCGACTAAATCTTAAAATTACACATCTTTCCGGGGTGATGTCTATCCAGTGACTAATAGTAGTGATTGGATAGACATTGTCCCTGTTGATGAGAAGCCTGAGCTGCCTACAAATTTAGCAATGCTGTTCATGGGCCCACAAAAAAGGTCACTGTACTGTGGTCTCTTTTTACCATTTCACTGTCCTTTTTAGTTCTGTCACCAAAGCTGTATGTTAATAAATGCCCATGACAAACTGTAGCACACAGCCTCTTTTTAGTTAATGTGTACATCAGAGTCTGGTGTTTTTCTTCATAGCATTTTAAAATGCCAGTATGTTTTGATATATGTTACTGTGCTAGCTTATGCTCTAAATTAGCTGAACTCTTTCTTTGTTTTGTCTTGTTTTACTTCCGTCGGATGAAAACATTCCTTTTTTCATTTTGTTTGAAGGTAGTTTGATTTTGACATAATTTCTTCTATTTATTTGTTAGTTACCTGTCTTTGTTTCCTTTGTTATTATGATGAAACATTGGCAAAAAGAAACCTAGGCAGTAACAATTTAATTTCAGCTTTAACTTCCAGGCCAAGGCAAAAAGAAACTAAGGCATCAACAACTTAATTTCTGCTTTAACTTCCAGGCCATGGCCATTCATTGAGACAAGTCAAGACAACAATCCAAACAAGAGTGACCATGGAGAACTGGCTGGCTTGCCTAGCTTAGGTTCATGCTCAGCCTTCATTCTTACACAGCCAAGATTCATCTGCCAAGGGATATACTTCCAACAGTAGGACTGGACATATTCATCGACTTGCAGTTAAGTAAAAGCCGAGAAACAGCCACAAGAAAATCCTTCATTGAGGTTGCCTCTTCCTATACCATTCTGTTTTGTAAGAAGTTGTTCAAAACCTGATCAATATATTACCACTGAAGTTGCATTTTATGTACAGAATAAACTTTCTGGGGCCATAAATATTGTAATAATAATGTTAAATTATTAAATAAATAAGAGAACAATCATAATAACCTCTACAATAACACATAAAGTTTGGATGTAACTTTTATTAATTTTAATCTGAGATATAATAATAATCATACTTCTAAACAGGCAACATTTACTTACATTGATGATCACGTTCTTTTTTTGTCCCTTTCTATAGTTTACACTTTTTAGATTTTTCAGAACCTTTAATGTTGATGTTGTCCATGTGACCAGATGTACTTGGTGAACATTCCCTTAGATAATACTGAATGATATAAACATCCAGTTTTGCTAGTGTTGAAATATAATTATTCACCTTCCTGAGAACGAGCTAGCTTTCATTGTACAACTAGACTCCATGATGACATTTCTCCCCTCTTTTCAACATGTATTTGTTTGTTTGTTTATATTTATTAGTTTTTTTAAAACTATTAAAAAGTTCACTTTAAAAACTATTAAAAAGTTCACTTTACATCCCAATCACTGTTCCCCATCAGTGCTCCTGTCCCACAGTCTCTCCTGCTTGCCCCCTACCTTTCTCTTCTGAGAGAGTGGAGGCTGCTCCCTCCCCCTATTGTCTTCCTTCACCCTGGCACATCAAGTATCTGTAGGGTTAGGCTCCTTTTCTACTGAGGCCAGACAAGACAACAGAGATAGGAGAATGGATTCCACAGATAGGTAACAGCTTTATAGATAGCCCCTGCTCCAGTTGCTCAGAACTCATATGAAGACCAGGCTGTGTGTCTGCTACATATGTGCAAGAGGCCTAGATTGAGCACATGTATGATCATTAATTGGTGGTTCAGTCTCTGAGGGGCCACAGGATTCAGGTTAATTGATTCTGTTGATCTTTCTGTGGAATTTTTATCCCCTTTTGGATTCTCAATTATTCCTGGAATAATATAATATAATATAATATAATATAATATAATATAATATAATAGTCCCCAGCTCCATCCAATGTTTGGCTGTAAATCTCTGCATAGGTCTCAGTCAGCTGCTGGGTGGAGTCTCTCAGAGGGCAGCCATGCTAGGCTCCTGTCTGCAAACATAACAGAATATTACTAATATGTAAAGGATTGCTACTTTCCCAAGGAATGGGACTATTTTACACCAATTAATGCTTGGTCATTTTCTCAGTCTCTGTCCATCCTTTGTCCTGACATTTCTTGTAGGCAAGATAAATTTGGGTTGAAAGTTTTGTGGGTGGGTTGGTGGCCCTATTACTCCACTGGCTACAGGTGGTGGCTTCTTCAGGTTTCATATTCCCATTGCTGTAAGATCCATTGATTCTTGGAGGCTCCAATATCCCAGGTCTCCAGCATGTCCTCAAGATGTTCCCCCAAACCCTGCCAGCTGCAGATTTCCATTCAATCTCATGGCTATCTGACCATCTCTTCTGTCTCTCCCTACATCTGATCCTATTTCCCTCCCCAACTCTGCTCCTATCCAGTTCCCTCCTGCCTTCTGCCTCGTAGGGTTATTTTATTCCCCCTTCTAAGTTAGATTCAAGCATCCTTGCTTTGGTCTTCCTCCTTGTTTAGTTTTTTGGGTGTATGGAATATAGCATGGGTATTTTGTATTTTATGGTTAATATCCACTTATAAGTGACTATATAATGTGCATGTCCTTTTGTGTCTGGGTTATCTCACTCACAGTGGTATTTTCAAAGTCCATCCATTTGCCTGCAAAATTCATAGTGTCTTTGTTTTTAATGGCTGGATAGTATTCAGTTATATAGATGTACCACACTTGTTTATCCAATTTTAAGTTAAGGGACATCTAGGTTGTTTCCAGTTTCTGAATATTATGAACAAAGCTGCTTTGACCATAGAGGTGGGATGTTGGAGCACCTTTTGGGTATATGCCAAGGATTGGTTTAGCTGGGTCTTGAGGATGAACTATTCCATTTCATAAGAAACTGCTGAATTGATATTCAAAGTGGTTGTACAATTTTACACTCCAACCAGCAATGGAGAAGTGTTCTCCTTGCTCCATATCCTTGCCAGCATGTACCATTGATCTTAATTGATCTTAGCTGATCTGGTGGATATATGATAGAATATCAGAGTCATTTTGATTTTGATTTCTCTAATTACTAAGGACTTTGATAATTTCTTTAAGTGTTTTTGGGGGATTCAAGATTCATGTATTGAGAATTCTTTGCTTAGCACTGACCAAGCCAGCTCAGTCAGTCAATAGGTTCTCTAGGGCAAGAGCAAGGACTAAAAAGAAAAAGAATAATTAGATGACACTGTAGCATGACACCAGCCAGTTCTGAGGCTGAATCAGATTTTTTTCCAGTATGCTTTTATACCATTTTAATTATATGTAAGTAATAAGGTCAGTTCTAGGGTAAGGAACAAACAAGACAATAAACACAGATAGTCAAGGAACAGCAAGGCAATAAACAAAGTTCTGTGGTCACTGTTTCTAGGGGCTTATCAGGATGAACAAGACATATGAGCCTACTTACCTGTCTTAGCCCAAGAGCTTCATATTCTTGCCTAAAGCCTACTTCTTTGTTCTAGCCTAAAATCAGATTCCTGCCTGGAGCCTTCTTCCTTGCCCTGGCCCAATGTCAAATTCCTGCTAAATGACCCTAAAAGCTCTCCACAAGCACCATATTCCATTTTAACTGGGTCATCTGGATTGGGGGTGCCTAACTTCTTGACTTCTTTATAAATTTTAGATATTAGCCTTCTGTCAGATATAGTGTTGGTGATAATCCTTTGTCAATCTGCAGACAGCCATTTGTCCTATTGACAGTGTCCTTTGCCTTACTGAAGCTTTTCACTTCATGACACTGAAGCTTTTCACAACATTTATCAATTGTTGATTTTAGAGCGTGAACCATTGGTGTTCTGTTCACTAGAACCATCCTGAGAGATAGCTAATTTTCACTGTACAACTTGACAGCATGATGACATTACTTGGCTCCTTTAAAATATATATGGCTCCTAATAAAATATATATTATTTTGGAAAGCTAACTTGTTCATTTCTTGAATCTCTTACTTATTTTTTGTCTTAGGGATTATACCTTACTATTATTATGTTTGTTATCCTGTAGTTAGGGGAATGTGGACACACACAAATTATGCTATGATCTTTAATTTTTTGTTTTCCAGCATCCTCTCAGAGATTTTTAGTAAATTATGAGCATTCATCTTTGAATTTTTATGTCTCTAATGTTTTTAATAGTCTCTTGTTAATATACGAGGCTGCTTTTATCTCCCTTCCTTGTCTCTTAGTCAATCTTTAGGGATTTTTTTGAAATAATTTTATTTTTGTCATGTTTTCCAGGTAATTTTTAAACCTATACTTTCTGGGTAGCTCTTTTGCTCCTCGGTGAAATCCAATCTATTTTTCAACTTTCCTATCTCTTTAAATTTTGATTCCTGTCTGCTTATCATTTCTATACATTCCCTTGGAATTCATTTCAAATTTCTTCAGTGCTGCTAAAAGTCTCTTTAATCATATTCACATTTTTAATTCCCCTGTATTTATCTAGACATGCTGAGCTTTCTGGCTTTATGTCCACTGCAAATAACCTTAGGTCCTAATATTCCACATCAGACCAGGAAGGCTTCCAGTGTTGAACCACAGTCTCGGCATTATTAGACCTAAGATTTCCATCATATGCCTAGTAGTAGTTCACTGAATTGTACTAGGAATTTTATTTGGAAGTTATATAATGTTAGACAGCACACAGCATACCAGCATCTAGGAAAAAATATTTCCAGTTCAGTAGCAATTCCTCAGACATAATTAAGTTATGAAAAGTAGAACTGCAGAGCTATTTGACCATGGAAATAAGACTGACTTTCTCTCTCTCTCTCTTTCTTTCTTTCTTTCTTTCTTTCTTTCTTTCTTTCTTTCTTTCTTAATACTATGCAGCAAAAGTAATTTCCTTAAAAAGTTTCTGTATTATCTATTTGATAAATGCACAGATTTCATTTTTCCTGATGAGTTAACAGGTTTTGGAACTTGCACAAAGAGCTAGGTTATTTTATATCTCAAATAATGTTTACTCTAATAGTTATCCAAATAACTATTGACCTAATTTGTCTAAATATTGAAATATTCTAGTACTTACCAATTAAATTATACCATAGTAAGACACTGAAAGAAATCAAAGCATTTATATGTATTTAATTTTTATTTTTATTTAAAAATTATTTTCTGAGAAATTCATGGATACAATATATTGTGATTATGCCTATCCATGTTTTTATCTCCATCTCCTTCCAAATACCCATCAGTGTAAGTGGAAGTTCTGATACTAAGGTCTAGTTCCCTAATTGGTTCTTGATTTGTCAATAAAGAAGGCCAGGAGCCAATTGCTGGGTGGAAAGTACGTACGGGACTTCCAGGTCCCAAGAGGAAAAGGACATGCAGGGAAAGGGACAGGGTTTTTTTTTTTTTTTCTGCCATGTTTTGAAGGAGAAAGGACACAGCAATCATGTGAGGCCTTGGGGCAGCTAGGACTGCAGCCTCCACTATTGGAGGATATCCAAAGATGTTGTCAGGGTCTAGCTATTACCAGCCACTAAGTTGAGAGTAGAGGAAGATACAGATATAATAAATTGGCAAGGGCATACATTTCTAAACAGACATTATCTGCAGCCAGCAATTGTGCCTAGTAGGCAGGTTCTAAAGTAATCAAGCTGCCTGTGTATCTTTTATTCTTGGATTCAAGGGTCATGGGAGTGGGCTGGTAACATGACCACCCCCACCCCATCAGGGGTAAATGTGGGTAGAAAGAGAGGTCGGGTTAGGGCTGGTGGTGGCTGTGGAGCCAAGCCTGGTGGATCAAAGGGGAGGAGCTGGTTGTGTGGTAGTTCCTGGACAAGGCAGTAGTGTGTTTTTAAAATTACAAAATTACACAGAACATATCAGGTCCCCAGCTTTAAGTCATTTTTTTTCCTTTTTAATGTACTATTGGATTAAATTACTGCTACCTCTATGTGTGGTCATCTACTGGATCAAGGACAACCTACTAAAGATTACAGACTCAACGAATGATTTTCCTTTCCTAGTCTCTACAAACAGTAAATGGTTCCTCAGTCATGAGTAGAATTCCTATGAGCTCCTCTGTCATTCATTCTAGAATTTTGACTGGCCAGATCTTGTGCAGGTCTGGTATAGGTAACCTGTGCAGGTTCATGAAGGTAATAGCTATACTTCATGTCCACAAGACAGCATTTCTTAGCACTTTCCTCCAATCTATAGCTGTTATGTCTTTCCATCTTCTCTTCCACAATGGTAACAGAACTTTGGGAGGGGGTTAATAAGGATGGCCATGTATTTTGTAATGTGTGGTATATAGTAAACTCAGCAAAAACATTGAAATTATCAAATGACCCTTCTGTCTCTTCCACCCCTTCTGCCCGGTCCTTGCTGCTGGGCCACACTCCTAGTTGGTCTGCTCCTGTGAGGACACCATATCCTGATCCATCCTAGAGTACCCATTGCATTCAGAGCAGTGGTAAGAACCCCCTTCCCCCACTCCCAAGTCCTGGAGCAGCTGTTGGGAGCCTGGTGTATTTGGGACCCATCACCTACCAAAACCTTCACCATCTCAAACACCACACTCCCCTTCTGCCCCTTCCACTCCTTCTGCTCCAGCCTTGCTGCTGGGGCAGACTCCTAGTTGGTCTACTCCTAGAAGACACAATATCCTGATACATCCTGCTGCACTAAGAGCAGCTGAGGACATACTGCACTCAAAGCAGTTGAGGATCAACTACACTCAGAAAGCAGCATGACTGCTCCACTGAAAATCCAACAGTCTGAAGGCCTCCCAAGAGATCTACTGTCATCAGGGCAACAGATCAGCCCCTGTGAAGAGCCCCCATTTGGAAGGCCCCACAGGTAATTTGATACAGCCAGGACTGCAGGCCTACCAGGAGACCTGAAGCTACCCAGGGACAAAAGAGGCAGATTCCAGACAATCACCCAGAGCAACAAACACTAGGGATATTCAGATGTCAAAAGGCAAGCACAAGACCATAAGCATCAGAAGCCAAAATATGTGGGAATCATCAGAACCCAGTTCTCCCACCATAGCAAGCCCTAAATACGCTAACACACTTGAAAAAATAAATCAGGAATCTGTCCTAAAATCCTATCTCATGAGTATAATGGAGTCTTTTAAGGAGGATATCAATAACTCACTGAAAAAAGAAAAAAGAAAGAAAGAAAAACACGGGAAAACAGGTGAAGGAATTGAATAAAGTGATCCAAGACCTAAAAGTGAAAGTAGAAACAATAAAGAAAACACAAATAGAGGCAAACCTGGAAATGGAAAACCTAGGAAAGAGGTCAGGAATTACAGATGTAAGTATTACCAACAGAATACAAGAGATAGAAGAAAGAATCTGAGGTGTAGAAGATACAGTACAAGAGATTGACACAACTGTCAAAGAAAATTCAGAACATAAAAACACCTAACCCAAATCATCCAGGAAATTCAGGACATAATGAAAAGACCAAATCCAAGAATAATTGGAATAAAGGAGAATGAAGATTCCAGCTCAATGGACCTGAAAATGTCTTCAACAAAATCATTGATGAAAACTTCCTCAACTTAAAGAAAGAGATGACCATAAAGGTACAAGAAGCCTATAGAACACCACATAAACAGGACCAGAAAATAAAATCTTCTCATCACATAATTATTGAAACATAAAATGCACAGAACAAAAAAAGAATATTAAAAGCTACAGGGAAAAGTCCAAGTAACATACAAAGGTAGACCTATCAGAATTACACCAGACTTCTCAACAGATACTATGAAAGCCAGAAGAGCCTGGTCAGAGGTCATGTAGACTCTAAGAGAACACAAATTCCAGCCTAGGCTACTATAGCCAGCAAAACTCTCAACATAGATGGAGAAACCAAAATATTCCAGGACAAAACCAAATTCAAAGAGTATCTATCTGCCAACCCAGCCCTACAAAGGATCCTGGAAAGAAAACTCCAACACAAGGAAGATACCTGTACCAAAGAAAGGGCAAGATATTAAGCATATCACAACAAAGCCAAAAAAGCAGAGAACCACAAGCACATAAAGCCACCTACAAAAAAAACAAACAAAAACCCCCCAAAAAACAACAACAACAACATCAACAAATATCAGGAACAAGCAGTTGTCTCTCTTTAATATCTCTCAATACTAATGGACTCAACTCAACTATAAAAAGACACAAGCTAAGAGACTGCATATGTAAACAAGATCCAGCATTTTGCTGCATACAAGAAACACACCTCAATAACAAAGACAGACACTATCTCAGAGTAAAAGGATGGAAAACGGTCTTCCAAGCAAATGGTCTCTAGGATGGCAAGCAGGAGTTGCCATCCTAATATCTAATAAAATAGACTTTCAACCAAAAGTTATCAAGCATGATGACACTTCATATTCATCAAGGGGAAAATCCACCAAGAGAAAGTCTCAATTGTGAACATCTATACTCAAAATGCAAGAACACTCACATTCATATAAAAAAAATTACTAAAGCTCAAAACACACATTGAACCCCACACAATAGTAGTGGGAGATTTCAACAACCTACACTCACCGATAGATGGGTCATTGAAACAGAGACACAGTAAAACCAAGAGAGGTTATGAACCAATGGATTTAACAGATATCTACAGAACATTTCACCCTAAAACAAAAGAATGTGCATTGTCAGCACCTCATGGTACCTTCTCCAGAATCAATCATATAATTGGCCAGAAAACAACCTTCAACTGATACAAAAGATTGAAATAATACCATGCCCCTATCAGATCACCATGGCCTAAGGCCATGTCTTCGATAACAGCAAAAACTATAGAAAGCCCACATACACATGAAAACTGAAAAATTCTTTACTCAATGATAACATGGTCAGGGAAGAAATAAAGAAATAAATTAAAGACATCCTGGAATTTAGTGAAAATACTGGCATACCATACTCAAACTTATGGGAAATCATGAAAGTAGTGGTAAGAGGAAAGTTCATAGCACTAAGTACCCTAGTAAAGAAA
The DNA here is from genome assembly GCA_019843815.1 of Montemys delectorum. Classification (NCBI taxonomy): domain Eukaryota; kingdom Metazoa; phylum Chordata; class Mammalia; order Rodentia; family Muridae; genus Montemys; species Montemys delectorum. Next base: position 7,455 of record JADRCD010233254.1, on the reverse strand, counting down.
CTTGAGAAATCTTACACTAACAATTTAACAGCACACCTGAGACCTCTAGAACAAACAAACTCATCCAAGAGGAGTACAAGACAAGAAATAATCAAATTCAAGGCCAAAATCAACCAAATAGAAACAGCGAAAACAATACAAAGAATAGGCAAAACCAAAAGCTGGTTCTTTGAGAGAATCAGTAAGATAGATAAACCCCTAGCCAAACTAATTGAAGGGTCTAGAGGCAGCATGCAAATTAACAAAATCTGAAATGAAAAGGGAGACAGAACAACAGAAGTGGAGGAAATTCAAAAAATCATCAGATCCTAATATAAAAACCTATACTCAACAAAACTTGAAAATCTAGATGAAATGGATGGTTTTCTAGACAGATGCAGCATACCAAGGTTAAATCAAGAGCAGGTAAACCATCTAAAGAGGCCCATATAGCATAAGGAAATAGAAGAAGTCATTAAAAACTTCCCAACCAGAAAAAGTTAGTATCCTCTTAATATGTCTCAAGGATCTCTGTCCTAGTTTGGTGTCTATTGGTGTGATAAACACCATGACCGAAAGCAACCTGGAGAAGGAAAGGTTTGCTTCATCTTACATTTCCAGGTCATAATCCATCACTGAGTAAAGTCAAGTCAGGAACTCAAGGCAGGAACCTAGAAATAGAAACTGAAGCAGAGCTCATAAGTTAATGTTGCTTACTGGCTTACTTCCTCTAATTTTCTCAGCTAACTTTTGTATATCACCCAGGAATACTTGCACACAGTAATCCTGGACCTTCTGTATTAATTAACAATGAAGAAATTTCTCAATACATGGCCATAAGCCAATCTGATCTAGACAATTTTACTTTCACAACTGTGCTTCTCTCTTTGTAGGTTACTCTTGGTCATTTCAAGGTCAGAGCTTAAGAACAGTAGGTTCCCCTTAGGTCTATCATTTCCTTAGGGCCTTTGAACAAATTTATACTAAAAAAAGTAATAATAAAACAACTTTGCTTCTGTTGGGAAGGTTTCATAAAACTGTTGATTACTCCATAAGAGTTATGAAGTTATGCTACTATTGTCCCTGTATTTCTTGATTTTGAAATTTTACTTCATAAAGATGTGTGGTCATTAAACTAATTATTTTGTTTATTGTTGTGACAAAACACCTGTGGGGAAATTAATAACTAAAGAAGAGTTCATTTAGTTCACAGTTTTAGTGGGGAAGTCAGCATCAGAAATTACAAAGCTGTCCACCTTGTATCAACAACCTAGAAGCGGAGAGATGATGGGTGTTGGTACTCTGGTATGAGACTGTGAAAAGCAGTCTGTGTTTTGGTTGAGTGAGTCTTAACTTTTGAGGACTCAGTGAAAGATTTCACAAGGGATTGAAACAGTGGAGACACGTTCCCAGACACAGGCTGATTCCACGAGTTCTCCAACTCCTTTAGCCTGTGCTAACAATCTCGTAGAAAATGCCCCAAGCTCCCAGCATTCTGGCTGGATTCTAACCCCACAATCATCTGACCACAGCTGGGTATGCCCTGCCCCACAGACAGATAGCCCAGCCCACCATATAAGGGGCAGTTTGCCCCCTCCCCTCTCTCTTCTCTTCTCTTCTCTTCTCTTCTCTTCTCTTCTCTTCTCTTCTATTCTCTTCTCTTCTCTTCTCTTCTCTTCCTTCCCTCTTAGCCTCCTCTCTTCTTATCTTTACTTTGTCCTTCTTCCATCCCCCTCTCCATGTCAGCCATGTGGAGATGGTCGGCCTCTACTTCCTATCTCTTCTCTCTCCTTTGTATAATTAAAACATCTTACAACCAACCATGCATTGCCTCCTTTCAACTAGATGGGCTGTGTAGGCCTAGTGCTTGCAGCCACTAGACTGGACTGATAACTCTCACATCTACTCATGCCTGAACCACCAGTCATCTACTTCCTGCCCCAGACCCTTCTCCCTTTGGCCTCAGGGTGGACTGAGCTCCTCTGGGGCCCCCAATTCTTTCTCAGTTCCTTCGGGGGTCCAGTGTTGCCTGGATTGCCAAGGAGCTAGAACTTGAGGACTGGGATGCAGACGCCTATCCAGCGGCAGAGCAGAGCACTCAAACAGACACTCGAGTCCATGCCCTAGAGTATCAGACTCTGGCAGGACTAGAGTCATTCTTTCCAATTCCTTTCATATCCCCACCACCCAGCGGCACCTTGCTGCCTGGTGTGGCTTTGTCACCTGGTTCATCACCTGTGGCTCCATGGTGGAGCATGCAGTGAGTGCTGCACTCAACACTCTGGTTGTGTTCTTCAGTTTTGCATTGAATCCAGTTCTGTACTTTGATGCATGTGATGATGCCACCACATTAATGATGAATCTTCACTGATGACCTCTCTAGAAACACATGTGCATTTCCCTGGTAATTCTAAGTCTCATCAAGTTGACAATGAAGATTAATTATCTCAGAATTAGATATAAAACAGCAAACAGAGGGAATACTAATTATTTCAGTTCTGAAATATTTTATAGTTAGAAAAAAGTAGCTATTGACTCTAACAGTAATAGTTTAATATATCATTCTTATGTAGACTCTTGTGACCATACTATCATCTTATTTTACCTATGAGAAGCTTTAACCAGAGCTCTTTGACTTGTATAAGGAATAATGCTTTTCTCGAAATATACAATTTTGAGAAAATTTCTTAGTATACAAGAGAAAAATTAAAATTTAAGACTAAAAGGAGTTTTAAACATGTCAAAAACGGTAATATATTAATGCGTCGTATTCATCTGTTTTTGGCTCCTTATGTGTTTGGATATCAGAGTAGTTTCAGGTAATCTTAATTTCAAATTTACATTTTACAAAATTGCAAAAAAACAAAAGAAAATTACGTGGCTTTTTCTGCTATATAGTTAAAACAATGGTAAAAGGATGTTTTTTCCTTTTTTTTTCTTTTTCAATTTTTCTCTCATATAACACATCCTGACCACAGTTTCCCTTCCCTTCACTCTTCTCAGCTTCCTTCCTCATCTCCCCTCTTCCCAAGATCTGCTTCTCTATTTCCTTTCCTAAAAGAGCAGGATTCTCAAGACAGTCTAAAGTGGTGATCACGGAGCCTAGCATGGGTCTGTACGGATCCTCTGTAAACATATTATGGTTATTAGCTTGGTAGTTTTTTGGGGGGATTCATAACAGGGGAAGTGTGGGTATCTCTGATCCTTGCACCTATTCCTGAGATCCTTTTCCTTCTACTTGGATCATGGCTTCTTAAACTATTTGTAATTTTTCATCATGGTAAATTTGGTTAGATACACAAAATTAAAGTTTATTAATCAAGATAGAAACAATGTGATCTTTTTATCAGATTATTTCAGAAAATATTGGGGCCTTGAATACTCATTTGTATAATATAGTAGGTATAAATTCATGAATTTATATAGAAATATTCAACATTATTAAAAGATTAAGAAAAGAAAAGGAAATTCGTCATTGGCTAGTTTTCAGTCTTTGAAAAAGGAAGTCTGTACTTGAGATTTTTCTATAAACACAGCCTTTGGGGTTTCCCAAACTTTGCACTTGAAAAACAATAACCAAGACTCATAAGTGTATTTAAAGCTGCAATGGGACTTCAAAAATCACTTAGTCAGGCGCCTTAATTGAAAGATACTTCCCCTATGTGGAACAGTGATGTTATTTCAAGTCCAGAAGCTAGAGCAGAAAACATATTGTATTCCCTTAGGAGGATTCCATTGGGCTATGAATGCTCCTCTTCTCTAAACCTTTGAATATTGCCCCAACTTTATCAATTATCCAAGCTGTGGATGAACCCAATGGCCATTTTGAGGCTGAGCTTCATATTAAAGAAAGTTACTGGAAGGCTCAAACTTCTGATGCATGCCTTGGACCACTAAGGATAAATGAAAGGATTTGCTTGACTTTTTACGGCCAAGTGGCACAGGAGAATGGAAGCTTCCTTTGCTCATCCTTTGGTATATTGTTCATCAGACTACAGCTTCCTGACTTATCCTTAGCTGAGGTAAAAACTTGAAAATATGTAAATAAAAATAAAACATTAAACAGGAATCATATGTATCACAATCAACATTAAAAACAAACATATCCTCATAGAGGTAGGGGGCAAGGAGGAGGTATGCTATGTGGAAGTGTCAGAGGGTAGACCAGGATGGGCATAAAATCTGGTATGTAAAAAAAATAAAAATAAATAAGTGAGCAATAATAATAATAAAATGATAATAAAAATAATAATAAAAATGAGAAAAACAAACGCATTGTAATGTTTATTAAATTTTTAAACTTTTCATAGCAAACATTGTTATGGTAAGTAAATTATCTGGATCTTTTAACTGGTAATTAAATGATCTAGATCTCATAACTGCCTTTTCTTTTCATTGAAGGGATTGACTAATGCTTCCATTCCCTGAGGTCACCATTCATGTCCAGTTACTTACTGCACCCTCCCTCCCCTACAGTACTTCTGTACATTCTTAGTTCAGTAGTGCTTTATTCCATTTACAAACATCAATAGAGAAACATTACAAGATCATTTTCTATTGATCCTTGAAAACAATTAAAATATATTAGCTTCTTCTCCATCAGTAATATACAGCTTGCCTTTCCATCAATATGATTTGGCTTGTGCAGTGACATAAGTGTCTACATTTGTGTTACCATTTCTAGCTACAAACAATGGAATATAACTAAAGCAGAGGGAAATAATTCTTTCTTGGGGTTAACATTGTACTATGTAGCCAAGCTGTTCTCAAACTCAGAACATTCTTGCCTGCCTCTTCCTCCGGAATGTTGGGATTACAGATGTGTGATACCAAACTTGTCTTACATTGACAATCCTAAGAGATGTCTCCAATGTATGAAAGAAGAGTGTGTGTTTGGGGAGGGGGGTGTTGCAGGTAGGGGCTAGGTTTCATACAATAGAAAATGTGTTGAACAATATGAACCAACCAGTACTCCCAGAGCTTCTAGGATCTAAACCACCAATCAAAGAGTACACATGGAGAGATAAATGGCTCCAGCCATATATGTAGCAGAGGATGGCCTTGTGGCTAATGAGAGGAGAGGCCCTTGGTCTCCTGAAGGCTTGATGCCCCAGTGTAGGGGAATGCCATGACAGAGAAGCAGGAGCAGGTGGGTTAGTGGGCAGGAGATGCGATGGGGGGATTTCAGAAGGGATAAAATTTGCAATGTAAATAAATGAAACATCTAATTGAAAAAGGAAAATGTGTTGAAGATATGCAATGATTGTTTACAAAAATAAATTAAAAATAAGTCTCTAGTATGCTATCATTAACATAGTTTAGTTCATATTTTGATGGTTTGCTTTCCTCTGTTACACTATGGAACCTTCTCTTTTTCAAATATTCTATTTCTAATATTTTTATTATAAACTACTCTGTCTTAAAGACTTTGTATGTGTCTATATTCTATTTCAACATTTTAAGTAAGTGGAATTCATTTTTTAAAAAAATTGTGGTAAGAATATTTAATTATCTCAAGTCATTCTTTAATACTTTCTTTGTCTCTACTCTATGAAGTATCTTTAATGTTGATTTCATCTAGTTTTCAGAAAAGAAGAACCACTTGTTTTGTCAAGTCCTGTGGTATGAATGTAAAATTTCCCACACAGTGCATGTGTTTGGAAACATGATCCTGAACTAGGCATATTGTTTGAGGAAGTTGTATAATCTTTCATAAATGCATTTAGCTGTAGGCAGTGGATCTTGAATGGAATGAAATAAATATGGATTTTGCAGTCTTGCTTGGATCTTTCTTTGCTTCTTGCTCTGCAGATACATGAAGTAACCTCATCCAAGCTAGTCCAATGCCTTCCCACCATGATGAAATTTATCTGCAAACAAAATATACCCTTTGTTCTTTAAGTTGATTGTTGTTAGGTCTCAAATATGAGAAAAGTGACTGATACTCTAAGGTTATTTTGTGTGTTTTATGTGCATGTTGCACTGAACTAATAATTTGTGATTTTATTAATGATAGGGGTGGCTTCTTCTTATTTATATGTTACCTTTTATGAAAACCATAAAAATAGGCGGTTGATAAAGTTTGTAGAGAAAGTGGTAGATATGTGGTCTAATAATTTAGAGTAGAAAGTAGGAGACACCAAACATTCCTCTAGGGCTATTCAGGTGCTTGAGACAGTACACAGGGGAAATGAGGAGGAGGTAAAGAAACAGAAAGCAGCCAATCTCCTGCAGCAGAAAGCATGGAAGAGGAAGTATCATCTGGTATGTACATGGGAAACTCAATTGTGTGAGGAGAAAATAGTGCTATTTATTCCCTTGCACATTTAGCCATTTTTTAAAAGTAAAATGCAAATGCGTAGAAATAGAGAACACCTTCATTTTTGCTGCAATTAACTCCAGATTCTGTTGCATAACTCCTTCCTATGTATTTGTAGTGGTACACTATTATGGAAATATCTCTTACATTCTAAAAGACTGGAACTTTTGTTAGAATTCACAGCCAGAGTCAATAATACATAATGATCTCATGCAGCATTGGTATCTTATTCTGTTTTCAGCTTGCCTGTTTAGCCTACATTTTTTTAATTAGATATTTTCTTTATTTACATGTAAATTTTTCCTTTCCCAGTCTCCCCTCCAAAAAACAAACAAACAAACAAAAGCAACAAGAATAAACCCCTGTTGCCTCCCCCGTCCCAATGCCTGCTACCCTACCTTCTCCCACTTATTGGCCCTGGCATTCCCCTACACTGGGATACAGAACCTTCACAAGGCTGAGAACCTCTCCTCCTATTGATGATCGAATTTGCAATCCTCTACTACACATGTGCTGCCAGAACAATCCGTCCCACCATATATAGTCCTTGGTAGGTGGTTGGGTCCCTGGGAGCTCTGAGGGTACTAGTTAGTTCATATTGTTGTTCGTCCTAAGGGGCTGCAAACCCTTCAGTTCCATAGATCCTTTCTCTAACTCCTTCACTGGGGACCATGTACTCAGGTCAATGAATGGCTGTGAGCCTCTACATCTGTATTAGTCAGATATTGTCAGAGCCTCTCAGGAGATAGCTATATTTAGGCTGGCTTGTCCTTCCTTCAGGCTCTGCTCCATAGTTAATCTCTGCAACTCCTTCCATGGGTATTTGGTTCCCCTTTTTAAGAAGGAATGAAATGTCCACCTTTTGGCCTTCCTTCTTCTTAAGTTTCTTGTGGTTTGTGGGTTTTTCTTCCTGCATTCCAAACTTCTGGGATAATAACTACTTATCAGAGAATGCATACCATATGTGTTCTTTTGTGTTTGGGTTACCTCACTCAGGATGATACTCTCCAGATCCATCCATTTCCCTAAGAATTTCATAAATTCATTGTTTTTACTACCTGAATAGTACTCCATTGTGTAGATGTACCACAGTTTCTGTATCCATTCCTCTGTTGAGGGACATCTGAGTTGTTTCCTGTTTCTGGCTATTATAAATA
>JADRCD010233253.1:0-20132 GCA_019843815.1 Montemys delectorum | reverse complement strand
ATGGTTTTAGCTCCTTTGTCAAAGATCAAGTGACCATACGTGCGTGGGTTCATTTCTGGGTCTTCAGTTCCATTCCATTGATCTACCTGCCTGTCACTGTACCAGTACCATGCAGTTTTTATCACAATTGCTCTGTAGTACAGCTTAAGGTCTGGGATTGTGATTCCACCAGAGGTTCCTTTATTGTTGAGAATAGTTTAGGCTATCCTGGGTTTTTTGTTGTTCTAGATGAATTTGCAAGTTGCTCTTTCTAAGTCTGTGAAGAATTGAGTTGGAATTTTGATGGGGATTGCATTGAATCTGTAGATTGCCTTCGGTAAGATGGCCAATCCTTGAGCATGGGAGATCTTTCCATCTTCTGAGATCTTCTTCAATTTCCTTCTTCAGAGATTTGAAGTTCTTGTCAAACAGATCTTTTACTTGCTTAGTTAGAGTTATACCAAGGTATTTATATTATTTGTAGCTATTGTGAAGGGTGTTGTTTCCCTAATTTCTTTCTCTGCCTGTTTATCCTTTGTGTAGAGGAAGGCCTCTGATTTGCTTGAGTTAATTTTATATCCAGCTACTTTGCTGAAGTTGTTTATCAGGTTTAGGAGCTCTCTGGTGGAATTTTTGGGGTCACTTAAGTATACTATCATGTCATCAGCAAATAGTGATAATTTGACTTCTTCCTTTCCAATTCGTATCCCTTTGATCTCTTTTTGTTGCCTAATTGCTCTGGCTAGGACTTCAAGTACAATATTGAATAGGTAGGGAGAGAGTGGGCAGCCTTGTCTAGTCCCTGATTTTAGTGGGATTGCTTCAAGTTTCTCTCCATTTAGTTTGATGTTGGCTACTGGTTTTCTGTATATTGCTTTTACTATGTTCAAGTATGGGTCTTGAATTCCTGATCTCTCCAAGACTTTTATCATGAAGGGATGTTGGATTTTGTCAAATGCTTTCTCAGCATCTAATGAGATGATCATATGGTTTTTTTCTTTGAGTTTGTTTATGTAGTGAATTACATTGATGGATTTCTGTATATTGAACCATCCCTGCTGATGCTTCTTAAAACAAACAAACCCGCCTATGCCCTTCTCCAGCCTGGTGACACATGAACAGTTGTGCTGGGTCCCATGGAAAACAGTGCTCTTCCAGCTTACAGAGATGTGACCAACCCCACAAACCTCCATTCCCCCTCCCCATTCACACCCCCACTCTCTCCACCCCCATATCCGCATTCAGCCTAGCTTACTGTGTGTTAGAGAAATAAATGAGGTAGTAGGAGATCTTTTCTCAGGTAACAGATCTTTTACAGCTAACTTCCACAGTGGGTGGGGACCTGCTTTCTTAGAGATTACCTCTCCCCTCAGGCACTGTGAACCTTTGAAATCCCTAAGGTTCTTTTTCATGGACCTTTGAGTTAGGAACACAGGATCACTGCATAGCATGTATGCTGAAGGTGATCTGTGCTACTTTGAGTAAAAACTCTTATATACCCTGGCTGCTCTTTCCCAAAACCATCTGAGCTACTTTATAATTTGGCTCCAATCTGAATTTTCTACAGAAATGCATTATGTAGTAACCAAGGTTCTGACAAGTACTAGTCAGATATCTGTGATAAGCCTGTCCCCCACGAATGCAGTGCTAGGCACTGATACATATGAACCTCTAATAGCTACAATTAATGAGTAATTAATTATTATTTGGGGAAGGGATACTCAAGATTGAATCTGGGGCATCACACATGCTAGGCAGGTTCTTTACCACCTCAGTCCTTAATTTAAATATTTTTATTATGCCACTGTGTCCAAAATGTTGTCATCATCTAATGAATATTTTTAAATGAGATATTTTATATTTTTCCCATTGCAGTCTTTAAAATCTTATATATACTTAATAGCTAAATTTCATTAGAAATATTAAATCTGATAGAACTTTTACAGTTGAATAGGTAGATTCACAAATTTAAGTTGTCTGAAATACAGTGACAGTTTAGAATTTAAAAAGCTGTGTTATTTAAATTTAAACTTGAGTTTTAAATTTTAAACCCCTTAAAATTGGGTAAAATCTAAAACTCATCTCCTCAGAAGCCTCGTGTTTGAACTCCTGGTGGCCATAGTCAGCTATGACTGTGCTCTGCATAGGTCTTACCTACTTGTTTTCAGAGGGATCTGTTTCTTTCCCACACTTGATACTGACTTCTCATTGACAGAGGGAAGGCAGACTGCTTGCCTGCGTGGAAGTTACTGATACCATGCTTCACGTTTGTTATATCACTGTTAGACTATATGATGATAATACTTTGCTTTTATATGAACACATCTATACTGTCTCCCTTCTCTCTTATTTCTATCACTGATTTTTATCACAGAACCATTCAAACTCTTCCATGCTTTATTTCAGCAGGTTTTTCTTTTACTGGTTTCACTAGTATCAAAGCTTATATAAATCCCATCAGGACCTAGGAAATAGTATTTTTATGTATACTGACTTAGCGCTTGCTATCTAAACTGCATAAATCTTCATTAACTTTGCAGAGACACCACCCACTTGGAGATTGAACCCTTCACTCTACTTGGTGTTTGCGCTGGCCTGATCCCATACCCTCATCACAACCAGTCTCCAAGAAACACCTACCAGTGTGCTATGGGCAAGCAAGCCATGGGTGAGATTGCCTTGTTAAACCTGCTTCTAAAATGCACAGAGAAAGACTTTAATCTTTATTCTCACTGCTGTGTGTTTGAGCAGTTCAGATGCTCCTGACACCTGGGGGTTGCTAAGCTCAAAGGAACTCCACAAACTCACAGATCTCAACTGGTTTCCTTAGCCAACCAACAAAGTTGCACATAATAAATTCCCCATAATTGTAAGAGTAACTACAAGCATCAAAGCCCTGAGAAGTATGAGTTAACCAGGAGAGACAAAGGGAGGAGACGGCTAAAACAGCGAGGAGGTTTGCTGAATAACGCATGCACCTAGGTTGTCTGCACAACCTGTCATGAACTGCGGCCTAAGTTGTCTGTGTGACAGTCATGAACCTGTCTTGTTCTTTCAGGTGCTCTTGAGTCTCCTAAAACCAGTTTCCAAATCCATTTTTTTCCCTTTCTGGTATATCCATACATCATTCATCCACTGAGCAAGACCTGACGGTTAGATGTACGGGGCAGGAGCCTGGAAATAGACGTCAGACAGAGCTCTCTGCTTATCAAGTGTTAGTTCAGTGGGAGAGTCCACCAGATTTTGGAGAGTTCACCAGATTAGACCAGAGCTGGGATCTGGGAAGGGGGTGGGGGTTGGGAAGGGGGGAGAGAGACAGACAGAGACAGAGAGAGAGCGAGCACACAAGTGTAGGTGGAGCTGCACTAAGTCTGGAAAGGGAAGCAGCTTTCAAAGAGGAAATAGTAGCTAGCATCTCACGGAGTCTTGATGCTCGGTATATCTCTGTGGTAAGAAGGTATAGCAATGTGGTAGAGAAAATATGCTACGTGTGATGCATGAGTCAAGGATCCACTCCATAAACAAGTTTTACTTACAGACTTGTTGAAAATATTGTTCATATCCTAGTGAACTTAATGAATTTTCATTCCCTATAAGACATGTCATTTCTAATCTCAAGGGATACAGGCGCTGCATTTTCAAGCACTGTGAACAGTAGAGGGGAAGGGTCTGCATTGCCATGCTCAGCCTCTGTCCCTGTTCCGGCTGCAGCTGGCCATGAAGAGATCCTGCTGCCTTGCTACAGGCAGGAAGTACAGATAGAGACTTCTTCCTGAGCCTCACGTGCCCTTTGGCTGGCTGTGGAGAGACAGAAAGCATATTGTCCTGCCACTGTTTACCTGAATGGTGGAACGCCTGGACAGTCAGGAGTAATTCCCAGTGGGAAAAGCTAAGCAGCAGCTCATCAATTTAGCTTGCTATTCATCCTTGGCTGTGTGGGCCGGTGTCCTGCCTGTGCTCCTGACTTGCTAACAAGTTGAAATATACAGTAATGCACCCCATGTGCCATGAAAGGGCTATCACTTCTTTTGGGTTTACCAAGCCATTTTGTTTGATGATGTGAATCCCTACTGAAACAATGCACCTTTTGTGTGCAGCCTTCAGCAGAATTAACAAGGCCAATCACTGCATGACTAATGCCACTCATTTTGTTTGAAAATACAAACAGAAGCGCTGGCCATCCCCAGCGTGTGGAGCTGTTTTAAAAATAAACAGTAGAATTAAAGAAAGGAAAAAATATTTTTATCACAACCCTTCCCAGCCCCCCAAAAAATAAAAATAAAAACCCAACCTTTATTTTGTGGCCCCACATGTCTGAAGCCGGTTGGGTTAGTTACCACACACAGTTAAGCAGGATCAGTGTGCACAGAAAGCCAATTCAGTGTCTGTAGAGTTCTTTTGTAGTCTTCTGTGTGAAGGTTTTTTTCCTCGTTTTGTTGTGAGTGTCATTTGCAATTCATTGTCTGTGTTTTCTGAGGTTGGTGTATTCAGCTGCTCTGACCCTGGGTCCTGCACATTTAGCTCCTTGGATACAATCCTCTGACGTTACTGCTGACGCTTGCAAGACAAAAGCCACTGAATATCTTAAGTCATAAAAAAAAAAAAAAGCCTTTGTTACTGTTTGTTATTATAAAGTACACCTGACTAGGAAGGAAAGCGTAGGGAAGTCATTTAAAGTTGGCACATGGCGTGGGCGAGTTTCCCTTCGGACACTAAAATAGCTGCAGGAGTACCAGGCAAGATCTGCGGGAAAGGCACAGGGAGAAGGCCAATGAGAGATGCCAGAGCAAAGACCCAGGTCTGAGGCAAGCCCCGCCCTCAGAGGAGGGCTGCTCTGGATCCTTTGAGTTCACTGAGTCCTGGCAGCTGAGAACTAAAAGCCACTTTAAAGAGGATATATTACTGAGACTCTTAATCTCAGAGTCTGTGTGGATGGATTTTCCAAAGTCATAGTTTACTTCTTGTTTGTCTGTTAGTCCATGCAGAAAGTGAAGGAAGCAGCTGTAAATATCCCAGCCAACCTGGAAGAGGTGCTGTGTCAACCTCTTTCCTCTTTGATGCCAACCCCTTCCTTGTCTCCCTCAGAGCCAAACAGCTCCTTTTCTATTGCCACGAAGAACCGGTGTAGACCCCGGTGTAGACCCCAGGAACTCAGAGCCTCGCCTCACACATCAGAGAGCTAACCCAACAAGCTGCCTGCAGAGGTGCTTCTCAAATCACAGACACTTTAATTATGAATGAAGTTCAAGTCCCCTCGGCATCTCTCACTTCTGCATGTGCTGTGGTGATGTGGCTCAGCTCAGAGTAGTAAGTCAGGTAGACGCTGGCACCGGTCAGTCTCCAGGCCATGAGCTCTGGCTATGTGCTGGAGCTGCAGTGGGCACTCCACTGCAAGGCAAGGCTAAGCTCAGGGCCTCACTCACATCCTGTCTGTTTTACTAGCTGGCTGTCCTCTAGAGGAACACTTCTCTTTAAAGGATCACTCAGTTGCTATCAGCAAGTTAATGAATATGCATCACGGACCTCCTCCAGCTCTGCCCCCCTTCAGCTCCAAATTGCTGAGATTTGAAAAAGAAAACATCTTAGGAGCTGGGACAGCTTCTGGCTTTGTCTTTACCAGAGTCTGTTTCTAAGCTGACTGTTTTCTTCCTGTGTTTAAACTAGAGTAGGATGTCCTGGAATTGAGATATTTAAAGCACATAATGTTCAAGAATCCCCATAAAGTTTTGTTAAGTCTAGGCCTACTGTTTGTTTTGCAGATCTGTTCTTTATTTGTTTAGGAATTTTTAAAAATGGAGGGGAAAGACTTAGCCAATTCTTCATGAAAATGTTTTTAATCTATTGATTTCAGTTTTGTTTGTTTGTTTGTTTTAATTACTGTAGCTGTTGTAGGTGTAAGTCTGTGATAGTTCCTGAGACTGAAATGCTTCAGTCTTATCTGAAGTCTTCCTGAGCTTCAAACCCCGCTTTGCTAGTCACTCAGGTGGATGAAGAAGTTACTATGCTTCTACGGTTTAGTCTGTGGGCTACAGCCTGAAGGGGGTGACTGCACTGCAGGGTGACACCTGACTGCCAGTGTTGTTGATGGTCATCCTCGTGACTGCTGCCACTTCCTGAGTACCCACAGAGGAAGGGGTATTGCTGCTGGGCATTAACCCCAGGGCTTCATTCATGCCAAAAACATGCTCTACTGCTGACCTGTTACCCCCACCCTCACCTCCAACCTCCCAAGTTTTACATGCATTTGTTTCTTTAAGCATGATAACAATCCTGTAAGCCTTGTACTTTTCTTTCTGATAAGAAAGCTGAATTCCAGAGTGGTTGAGTAGCTTATACCATGGTATGGACTCTGTTTTGTAAGACTTACTGAAGTTCTTCTCTACTAAGGACTCACTTCTTGCCCACACTTCCTGAACTTTTGTGGACTGTGGTCAGGCTAGCTCCTCTGCTACACTAAGGATTATAAACTCATTGAAGATAGAAACTTTCTTTAGTGTTGTATGTATCCTTGTACCTAGCAACTTAGTAGCTGGTATGATAAATACTTAGTAAATGTTTCTGAAGGATGGATGGGTAAAATGAGTGAGTGTCTCTCTAGTCTAGAGCTGGGTTAGGTGGCACAGGTCTTTAATTCCAGCACTTGGAAGGAAGAGTCAGATGGATCTCTGTGAGTTGTAGGCTAGTCAGGGTTATATAGTGAGATTTTGTCTCACAACCAAAAAACAAAATCCAGCATCAACCTCTGGCCTCCATACACACATATGCATGTATAACTACACACATTATGCACATGTGCATGCACACACACACATAAGGAATAAGAGAGTTTTACACTAAAGAGTAAGCTGGAGAAATAATACAACCTGATTCTGATTTATTATAAAACTACAACAATAAAGAAAATGTGATATTGATTCAAGGGTGGACACATGAGTGAGTGGAATAGAATTAGCAGTTGAGAAAAAGATGTATGCCTTTATAGGCAGTTGATTCTTTCTGTCTGTCTGTCTGTCTGTCTGTCTCTCTCTCTCTCTCTCTCTGCCCCCCCACCACAGTCCCTCCCCCCTGCCCATCTTTGTTGAGACAGGTTCTCAGTATACAGGCTGACTGGCCTCAAACTCATGGAGATCTGCCTGCCTCTGCCTCCCAGGCATCAGGATTAAAGGTATATGCCAACCCAGCCAGCTGTGGTCTGAATTTCCTTACAATCATTATTCCCTATCTTAAAAGACTAAGTTCTTCATAACTAATGTTTGGCTTTTTAAAGAATTTTTTTTAAATATGTATCTTCTATGGGGAGAAGGAGAATGTATGCATGTGAGTGCTGGTGCCCTCAGAAGTCAGAGGGGTCAGAGCCCTTGGGGCTAGAGTTACTGGTAGTTGTGAACTGCCTGGTGTAGGTCCTCAGAACTGAACTTGGGTCTTTTGAAAGAACAGCAAGTGCTCTTAACTGCTGAGCCTTCTCTCCATCTGGCAAATGATTTTTAATGAAATGATATAAGAGTTTATGGGGAAAGGCGAATTCTCAACTAAACATTTTATTTTGTATATCTATGTGTAAAAAAGTGAATGTCAATCCCCACTTGATACCATAAAAAAAAAAAAAAACACACATAATGAGTCGTAGTCCTAAACATAAGAGCTAAAAGGCTTTCTAACATACGATACAGAGGGTATAAACTATAAAAGAAAAAGGATATAATTGAATTTCTCAAAATTAATTTTTTTTTCTCTTAAAAGACATCTGGGGGTATGAAAATGCAGGCCACAGAGTAGGAGGAGTCTCCTTCCACATAGATACCTAGTTTATATAAAGAAATATGGTAATAAGACAGCCCAGTTAAAAGATGAACAAAGAAATCCCAAAGTGAGACACCCCATAGAGTATGCAGAATGGCCGGCATGCCTGTTAGACTGCCCAACAGCACAGTTGTCTCATCAGTATAAAGCAAAACTACCTTGGCGTTCTACACATGCCCTAGAACAATAAACTTAAAGGCTGGGGTCCTGCTCATCAGGATGCAGATCAGCAGAAGTCTTAGGCATTGCTGGTAGAGATAGAGGAAGCTGTAGCCATTCTAGCCAGTTCTTTGGCAGAGTCTGCTAGCTAAGCATACCATTACCATCACCCTTTATTGTATTTGGTAGTGATTGAGGTCAAGGGCAAAAAATGAAAGAAAAATTAAATGCACACAACTTCATTTTCCCATAAGTACTACTTTAATACTCATTTAGAATATTTTCATCTCACTTTATATTAAAGCACCTTTTCCCTATTTTAATTTACATTTGTATACTTTACTATGCCCCCTGATGACTTAAAGTTATCAAGAAAATGTGGCTTAGTAAGAAAAAGCATGTTCTGGTAGTTATCAAAAGAAATTAATAAAGACAATGGTTACAGCAAAATGGGGCAGTGGACACAGACCACAGCTCCTAGGTGTCTTTGTGTTATCTGCATGTGTCATTTCCCCCAGTGTCTTTTGTGGTGTGCTGTGTGCATGCTGGGCAAGCACTGCTGTTGAGCCACAGCCTGGTCTGCTCTTTAAAGAAACTAAAACAGCAGTAAGGACATTTGAGTCTTAACATGAGCTTATACAGGCAAGCCTTTTAATTTGATTTCTTTAGCTATTTAATAATCATCATTTTTAGAAAAAAATTATGGCGACTCAGTGGCATTGTAAGATTTTGGGGTATAGAAATCTTAGTTTATATGTAATGTTTTCATATACACATCCATTGTGCTTCTAAAAACAATGTATACAAGTATAGAACACAAGTGTTTTTGTTTTTAAAGAAAAGTTTCCAATGAGTTATAACCCCAGATGTGCTAAATGATTTTGCTGCTCCTCCACTTAGTGGTCAGAGTAATGCTTGAGAGTTACAGTCTGGCCTCAAGAGCCCAGTTTATAGCAGGATCAGGCTCCATGGCCATTGTTGAGAGAAACAGCCATTTATGTTTCCCTGCGGCATGATAACGCTTGTCTCAGTTTCAGAAGCCATGTCTTGGCAGCCTGGTGGGACATTGCCTGAATCCCCAGCTCAAGCTACATCCCCTACACAGTTGGAGCTGAAGTCACAACGTAAATTTTACATGGTTTCATAGAGAGACATAAACGTATTGTTTGTGAGCTGTGTCATGACCCCAGCAGCAGTCTTAGGCTAAAGCAGTGAGTGGCCACCATCAGGTATCCTGTCCGCTCTATTAGTTGTCACTGAAATGACACAAATTGCCCCTCCTAGTGCAAACTCAACAAAAGGTCCGTGAGGTTCAACTTGACTATTGTTTTTCAGCTGACTTTTGGTAAGTTTTGTGAAGGTTTAAGCACAGACGCATGCATGCTCTGGTAAGGAGCACAGGTTCTTCACTTACCTCATGTAACATTTCCTGAGCAACCATAATGAGCTCCTCACTCTGCTGTGTGCCTTCTGCGCGGCTCTTGTCATTGCCTTTGGTGGTGATTGTCAAGAGTGGCAATTTTTTTTTTCCTGCTCAAGTAGTTGGTTTCAGTCCTGATTTAAGATTGCTATTGATTTTTTGGGGAGGGAGGGCTGGGTAGGCAGGGGAGATAACAGTCAGGATAGTGCTGGGGATGAAACACAGGTGAGCCAGTAACACAAACATACAGAAGCTAGAGGAAATAAAATATAGAGCTTGTGTATCCATTCACACTTTGGCTTAGCTCCACACAGTGGCACCTAGGGCTGATGAGAATGTGTGTGTGCCACTGTAGAGGCCCATGAGTGAAACAAGCAAAATGTCTCCCTGATGCTAACCCCAGAATGCTCAGACATTAAGGGGACTCAGTAGCCCCATGAGATCTTATAGGATAGGTCTCTGTCTCCTAGTTTAAAGTCTGTTTTAGGGTCAACTGAGTGTCCATGAGCCCAAAGGGTGGAAAGGCCATAAATTCCACTGTAGGGTTAAAGTTCAGATTTCACTTGTAGTTAACAGTAACACAATAACACACCCTTCTAAGGACTGTTAGGGGAGAAGGCTTATTTGCTAAGGAGGAAAGAGCTCACCCTAGCCAGGCTGTGCCCTCCCTCCTCACCCTAGCCAGGCTGTGCCCTCCCTCCTCACCCTAGCCAGGCTGTATTTTCACTTCCTTAGGAGAGGGCACCTAGCCTTTTCCCAAGTGTACCCAGTGTTTGGTACAGGTCTTTTGGGGGTTTGTTTGTTGTTTGTTGCTTCATAAATAACAAATTAGCAAGCTCATGCTTCTGTCCCATCAGTTGAGATCTTCTTTCCTGATTCCATTCCCACTTTCTTTGACATTTAAATCTTTTACTGTCATTAGTTTGTGCATTCCTGTTGTGTTGTGTAAGCTCTTACATGTGAAACCTAGTGTTGCTCACATCATCCTAACAGAGCCAAGTGCAGGCTTGTGGAGTTAACTTGTGAAATGAACTGGTAACAACTCAAATTATGCAAATAGGATCAGTTACACTTATTAAGTCCAAAAAAGTTGAAATTGTTTAGATTGTTATTACTCTGATTATATATTTTCTGGAATTTCAAATATTAGTAACTTTTCTCACTAATATTTGAAATCCCAGAAAAAGTATAATCAGAGTAATAAAGGTACCGTAGAAATCAATAGCTACCATGTAAGTATTATTTTGAAATATTGTACCTGAGATTCTCCTCATTTCAGTTAAGCAAGTATAATGTATTTAAACTCATTGCTATCTGATTATTCTACAGGATATAATGGTTGGTTTTGTTTTCTCCAATATCAAACAATAAAGGTACCATTGGATACAATCAGCGGAACAGAATCGATACACTTATGTATCTACTAGCATATCCACAGAAACCCATGGTTAAAACAAAAACAATCGAGTTGATAGATTTTGAGAAATTGCCAGCTGGCCAGAACGCAACTGTTGCTGTGATGAGTTACAGTGGCTATGACATTGAAGATGCTCTGGTTTTGAACAAGGCCTCTCTGGACAGAGGTGAGTGAATTAATTCTTAGAGCTTCAACACCAGAAGTACTTTTTTGGCAGAATTAGATATAGTAAGTGATGATTACTTGGGATCATGCAGTGCAGGTTCAAAACAAGTCAACTTTATATACAAACTGGAACCATTGTATATTTTTTATTTAAATTGAGAATTTCATAGATGAGTATTGTATTTATATCATTCCCACCCATCTTCCTCCCTCCTTCATCACCCTATCCAGATTCTTTTTTTTTTTTTTGGGGGGGGGGGGGTTGAAACAGGGTTTCTCTATGTAGTCCTGGCTGTCCTGGAACTCACTCTGTAGACCAGGCTGGCCTTGAACTCAGAAATCCACCTGCCTCTGCCTCCCAAGTGCTGGGATTAAAGACATGCGCCACCACTGCCTGGCACTATCCAGATTCTTAAAGTATTGCATGTGTGTACATAAGTTTAGGGCTGACCACTCGGGATTGACTACCTAGCAGGGAGCCTGTTCTGTAAGAAGACTGATTCTCCCTCTCTCGGCAGCCACTGATGGCCTGTAGCTCTTAATCTAGGCATAGAGACTTGCGCGTCCCCCCGCCCCCGCCTTGGCATATCAGCTAGTGTTGTCATTGTGCAGCTCTTGTTTAGGCAGCCATTTCCTTGAGGTCTCCTGGGTGCAGGGCACTGCCAGGTCTAGAAAATTGTAAGACCTGCTACACTTTTCTGTTGGTTTTGTTTGCTTGCTTTGTTCTTAATGACTAACATTGGAACAATGTGTTAAATGTTTAACTTCAGCATCTTTATTTCTTTGTCTTACTAGTAACTTGAACATTTCCCATAGATAAAAATAAATGAAGGTTCCCCACACACACACCGGGAATTAAATAGTATGTGAAAGGCTCATTTTGTATGTTGGGGGGGGTTGTTTTTAATAAATCTGGTAACACATGCAACAATAAACATATGTTGAGAGGGCAGGTGGGAAGGGCTTAAGCGCACAATCTATGATCTATTTGTTAGCCACATGTCAAAGCCAGGGATGTACAAAGACAAACCTTATCTTGTAGTTTTTGTGCTTTTTTTTATGCTTCACTCTTAACGTTCTCCTTCCATAGGTCAGCACTGCATGACCTAGCCAGCACCACCTGGTCTGCAGGCCGACTTCTCTATTCAGTCTCCAGCTCCTTCCCTCTCTGGCATACCCACGATGCCTCCCCTCCCCTCTCCCTAGTTGCTAGGCAGCCATAATAGTACTTCTAGACATGTGTCACTGGCATTAATGTTGGCTGCACTGAATTTATGCCCCTTTTTTTCTCAAGTGACAACAGCCATGCTTTGAAACTAGATATTTTCCTTTCTGATTAACTGGTAACGTTGATGTGGAAATCTGAAGACTTTGTGATGTCTATCAGAAATACAATTTAATGATCAGAGTTTACCCTCTGTTAGCTTTTAAGCTCCCACCTATAAATAAAATGTCTATTTATGCTTAGAAGAAGCCATGGGATGATTTTGTGCCGTTTGGACTCCCATGCACTACAGCGTGCTGTTAATGGCTGTTGGATCACAGTTTCAGATCATGTAGTATCAGCAGAGCAGCTGGCCCTCTGAGCTGAGTTTACCAAGGCTGTACAGGTCACAGGGAGCCATGATGATAAGCAGCGCCTGAGACTTGCAGATGACTCAATGTGTCTTACATTTTGTTCATCCTGTAGTCACTCTCACATTTAAAAGGAAGGAGGCAGGGAGCATGTATGTGTCCCTTCCTGGAGAAATAAACATTATTTTGCTTGCCTGCTTGCTTAGCTCTAACCATAAATGCCAGAGTCAAAGAAAGGAAGGCCTCTCAGGGAGGCTTGGTGGAAACCACAACACAGAGAGCATGTGCTGAGCAGCCTGGCCTGAGACTTGGTGGACTTGGTCTGTTTTCAGGTGTGCTACCAACTTCCTGGGTAACAGCTGTTTAATTCTCTGGCCCTCGTGCAGAATGCCTTTAAAAGAAAGGGCTGGCAAAGGTGGTGTCTCAGGCCCTTTGCTGTTGGGGTATTTTGTGACTTTGTGTCACCTTCCTCCAGCATGACCTGTTGGATGGCGTGCTGGAAAGTTGGTGTAGGAATCAATGTTACATAGGCAATTGGCAGAGGAGCACGGGCCATCTTTATTTGTTACTTGGGTTTTGCCAGTTCCAGATTTACCAATGGTAAAGTAGTCTGAGGTTTGTTTCTTCATTTTGTGTTTGGAAATGTGTGGTGAAGTGGTTTATTGAATACCACAAATTCATGTCTTGTCTTAGTTTCCTATTACTAGAGATTCTGACCCACTTGGGATTTCATTTCAGGTTTTGGGCGTTGTCTTGTATATAAAAATGCTAAGTGCACCTTGAAGCGATATACCAATCAGACCTTTGATAAGGTGATGGGTCCCATGTTGGATGCTGCTACCAGAAAACCCATCTGGCGACATGAAATTTTAGATGCAGATGGCATTTGTTCTCCAGGTAAAAACCCTTAAAAAATAATGAATTTGGATATATGTTTTTTGAAATTGTGAGAGTTAGTTAACAGTATTTAACTATCTCTGAATTTTTGGTAAACAGGGCAGAAAGTAATCTGTACTGTAATGCCCCCATCTAGATTTAGCCAGTGTGGTCATTTTCACTGAATTTTCTTCCTATGTTTTTCTATGCATTAAGTGTGTTTTCCCATAGCAAAAAATGTATGCTACGCATGATCTTAAATTATACAAAAGCCACACTTGAAGCCATGTTTTGAATACGGTCTTGACTCTGTATCTATGCTGGTTATTTCTTAATTCACACATTTTGCCTATGGTCTGACTTTAGACTTTCTCTTCCCTAAAGAGGACTTCTTTGTGGTTACGAACTTGTAATGAATTTGGATATACAGCAGACAGCCCTTGCCTTGGGTCCTACAGGCTAGTGTAGAAGGCTGACATTGCATCAGATCACACACAAGCATGTCAGGTTACATCCAGAGTAAGGGATCATAGAGAGAACTTAGAGACCGCGTGTGACATGAGGATTTGCCCTGGTGTGGAAGATCTGCACTGCCTGTTAGGAAATGTGCTGACATCTGCAGGTAGGTCAGGGTTGCCTGCTCAAGAATGAGAAAAGCACAGTGGAAGGAAACCTGAGAGTGTCCGGAGTCTGACAGCTGAGGCTGTCTGGAAGGAAGACTGCATGTTAGGGCTGTGCAGGACACAGGGACCAATCACCTCCATACAACCCAGCCATAGTTCAGATCTGCATGGACAGTGCTCTAGGGAGCATGAATCCACCAAGCCACACAGTGTGGGTCTCCTTTACCCTGTCTACCTTTGTTTCTTTGGAAATTTTCGTGAAGCTTTAGCACTTAATCACCATGGCTTTGGAAATAAGCATGAGAATGATTATTTAAGTAGCTGGTTCTTAAAGTGAAATAATAGCAAAACCAGAGATTTTTTTTTTTCCTTTCCAAGGTAAGCTTGGTACTGTTTGAAATGTCTACAAACAAGTAGTGCTCCTAGCCTACTCTGATACCCTAAGAGATCTGTGAGCTCTGTTGACTGGGGTGATGCCTGCCTTGCTGTGTGGTCTCCTGTTCTCGTTGATTGGGTTGGGGTTTCACGTGGCATGTAGTCATCACATGAGAAAGCACAGGCGATGGTGATGTGTTTAATGCTCTTCTCTTTTCTGTAGGTGAGAAAGTGGAAAACAAGCAGGTGCTCGTAAACAAGTCCATGCCCACAGTGACTCAGATTCCTTTGGAAGGGAGCAACGTGCCACAGCAACCGCAGTATAAAGATGTGCCCATCACGTGCGTATTGCTAAGACATAGAGATGCTTGGAAGAAGAATGGGTGGGGAATTATATGTTATGTCTGATTGTGTGCTGGGTAGATACCGTCTGGAGTTCTATGATATACTTGGATAAAATGTATCATATAGTCATATAGCCTTCATATATCAAAGAACTAGAAGGAGCACCTTTGGATACCTTTTCTTACATGAAAAGGGATCCTAGAGATGGTATAGCCCGGTGAGAGGAATGGGCCAAATGGACAGGAGTTCTGTGTAGATGAAACAGCAAGTCACTGGGTATCAAAGGCCCAGCTTTGGAGGGTCAGTGTAGCTTGCTATTCCTAACACATGAGAGGATTTGGAATTCAACACTGGCCACATCACAACATCACCATTGTACTAGGATGGAGCTGTGTCTAGATTAGTTGTTACCTCACCTGGGTAAAGCATCTAATCCCTTGTTTTCTCTATATAATGAAAGAGTCAAATTTATTAATCTCTAAATTTCTTCTCTGCTCTAAAATATAATGGAATATGAAATGTATTGAGGTGAGCCAGTAGTAATCAGCCAGTATGATATAGAGCCATCTAGGAAAGATGAATATTCTGCCTTAGACAAGCTGACCTAGGCTAAGGAAAATGATGGGAAGGGAGTAGCATAGAACAACAGAGACCGTCACATGAGAGAAGTGCATTTGCTGCCATCACGATAACCACCTACCACACTGGTCAGCCTTCTGGCTCCTGTGTGTGAGAGCCTTGTCGGCCCCTCCACCCCGTTAGTGTGTTCTCTTAGAAGTTCATTAGACTCTAATGGTGTGGGAACGGAGGCAAGGAAAACGTGGGTGCCATCCCCAGGTTGCCTGGGTATAATTGACAGAGATGGGGCTTAAATACACAGTCTGGCTCACTTGGGAATGGTCCATGGTGCCAAGTCCCATCAACAGAATCCTGTGTGGTTACATGTGCAGGTTGCCCTCTCCTATCTCACCTGATGGAGACAGGTACTCAGAATCCACCTTGCCTTCTGCTGGCACGTTCCTTTCTTTATTCAAGAAACCTCGCTCTGCCACTTGTCTCGTCTTTCTAAACCATCCACCTGTTTCAAAATCACTTCCTTTCCCTCAGTAGAAGATGTGCTAGAATGCGTTTATCATCTTAGAAGAAAAATGGATTCTGGGTTCATTCCTAGCTAGTTCCCCTTCTGTTTCTCTCTTTTGGGGGTCTTCCCTGTTCCTGCTTTTCCACCTCTCTCCCAAATTCTCATCTCTCCAGCCCACTGAAAGAACTACAGTGCAGGTGGCCAATGACAGCCTGTGTTCTTTTCAGGTGGAGTATTGTGTTGTTTTGTTTTGCTGCCCCAGGAGGTATGTTAGTCACAGAAGACAGCAGTGAGCCAGCCAGTGCAGTGCCATTGTGCCCTGTGGAGCTCACAGCCTAGTCCAGGAAGAGGGGACAAACAGATAAGGAAACCTAGAGTCGGGCAAATTTGCCAAAGTGTGTGACTTGTCTTTCTAAAACATTTAACACCACTGTCAGACCCTTCCCCTTGACTTTACTGTTAGCACTGCCTCACCTCCCCTCCACCCCACTTCACCCCACTCCAGTCTAGTTTCTCATAGCCTCTCTTCTTGTATGGCCTGGTGGCAGCCTTGTCCTGGCTAGTAATGCTTGTCCCTTTCCTGGATATGCTTCTCTACTTGGAGAAATGTAACCCTCACTCCTTGCTCTTTACTGATATGCCCAGAAGGACATCTGCCTGTGGCTGGCTCCATGTAGCACCTAAGCCACACCATCTGACTCTTGTTAGACTCCTTGTAGCGTCTGTTGTATAAAAAATACGAGGCAAGATGTTTTGAGGATAGTAATAATGTAGTAGGTTGAAGGATTGTTGCAAAAGTGATTGGGCACTCCAAGCTGAATCTGATCAATTCTCGAAACTCAGCTCTGCTCTGTGTGACTGGGCTCTCACACGAACTGTGTGGCCTCTGAAAGCATCTGTTACCGCTGTCTGTAAATATAGCAATAACTATAAGACTGTTATCCTGTGTCTGCCTCTTAATAATGCATAGGACTGTAGAAGGGAAGTTGTAAAGTTTAAATTTAATGTTGGAAATGAGTAATTTTTTAGAGCGTGAGAGGAGAATATCAGAGTGTTTTGTGGTAGATTGAAGAGAGTATGCCATACAGTGACAGAGTGAAAAGAACAATTAGAGGCGACTTTGTCTTTACATCAGGTACAAAGGTGCAACAGACTCCTACATTGAGAAAGTGATGATCTCTTCCAACGCTGAGGACGCTTTCCTCATCAAGATGCTCCTGAGACAGACTCGGCGTCCAGAGATCGGAGACAAATTCAGCAGTCGGCATGGACAAAAGGGTAAGTTGAACCCCAAATGTTGCGTGCTATTTCTCAGAGTCTCCTGTTCATATTAATGATTGAGGTCATTATAATGGGTGTGTTTATCTAATCATTCACTCATTTCATTTCCTTCTGTCCCCAGAGTTAAAAATCCAGGCACTGTATGCATCAAAGTATATGTGACAGGAATAGTGATTCTTCTTAGGAAAGACGTGTGCTTGAATCATTCTGTGTTCTGCTGGGTCATAGAATCTCAGCTCTAGGAGGTACCTCAGAATTAAATATCCCTTATTTAACAGATTTCATACCTTCATTTACATGACTTAGAATTTGACATGTTAGAAAATGTCAGTGTTCCTTACAAGAGTTCATACCGTAAGAGAATGTCCCATTCTGTATCAACCTACACATGTCTTATTATTGTCCTGGAGAGTTCAATGTCAACACAAGCTACAGTCATCAGAGAGGAGGGATCCTCAATTGAGGAATTGCCTCCATAAGATCCAACAGTAAGGTCTTTTCTCGATTAGCGATTGAAATATAAGTTCCCCTCTGCCCGCTGTGGGTGCTGACATCCCTGGGCTAGTGGTCCTGAGTTCTATAAAAAAGCACCCCTCCATGGCCTCTGCATCAGCTCCTGCCTCCAGGTTCCTCCTGTGTGAGTTCCTTCCCTGACTCCCATCAGTGACGAGCAGTGATGTGAAAGTGTAAGCCAAATAAAATAACAGCAACAGAAACGCTGGCTCAGACACAGCCTCCCGTCCATTTACTATTGTGTGAAGGCTTGGATAAACATGGCAGGCAGAGCTTGTCTACTAGGTTCAGTCCCACCGAAGTTACAGAAACATACCTTTCCAGTCTTTACATGCAGTGAAGCCTTTCTCGGAGCAGAAGCTGAATCAGTACATGTAAGAGTATCTGAACAACCAGGTGAGGGTTGAAGCTACCTGCAGTTTTCGATGGGTGGGCTTTCCTTGGATTTACCTG
This sequence comes from Montemys delectorum, assembly GCA_019843815.1. Classification (NCBI taxonomy): domain Eukaryota; kingdom Metazoa; phylum Chordata; class Mammalia; order Rodentia; family Muridae; genus Montemys; species Montemys delectorum. The sequence continues at coordinate 2,070 of JADRCD010233253.1, read as the reverse complement.
GAACACTCTGAGTCCACACACAGCACAGACAGAACACTGCTGTCCACATGAACCCTAATCAGTAAGTGCCATTAAACATGGGCCTCTGAGTGAAATGTCAGGAAGGCTTTGTGCTATAGCATTTCCCAAACTCTCAATATGACAGGGATCAGGCTCCCTGACAGAAGCACCTTTGGCTCAGTTGTGTATATGGTAGCCTTAGAGATCCACTTGGTCTTAGGGCCTCTGACATACACATTTCTCTGCAAGCTGAAGGGTGTCCTCCCGGGGTGGCTGACCTTTACTTCAGTGAGGACTTTGTCTTCCTAGTTTTCCCTTTCCAGATGCCTTTTAATCTGAGGTAAAACCTTCTGATTAGCCCCTACTCCCTTGACAGTCCTGTCTTACAGTCTTGTCAGATTTATTGAAAAGCCAGGAGGCAGAAAGGGAAGCAGACAAGCAGAAAAATATGTGGCAAAGACTTTAAGAGAGTAATGAAAGACTAGGGCCCTTGGGTGAATATAACTTTACTTGCAAGCATGATTTTTATCAGGTAATAAATACACAGTATCTTGTTATATGTATTTATGTTTATGTGTGTGTATACAATAGCACATCTGTGGCAGGCAGGGGACAGTTTTCGGGGGTCTTCTCCTTCCCTCCTGTGCCTTCTGGAGTTTAGACACAGGCCATCAGACTTGGCAACCAGCACCTTTACCTGCCAAGCCATCTCAGTGGCCCATGCACATGATCTTAAAGATTGATTTGAAGTGGAGGATTGGGCTCCTGATACAGTTCTGTGGTAGATGATGTCCCTCTGGAGGCCCTGTGCTTGCAGCACTGCAAATAGAACAGGAGGCCGTACACTAAAAGAAAACTTGGTCCTCGCCTCTTCTCCACCTGTATCTTCCAGAAGCAATCTCATCCCATTTATACCTTCACATTTCTGAGTATTCTTAGACATATTCATTCATTTTACGTGTTACTTACTGATTCACTCTTAGATGGATAGGTAGGCCCAGGGACTTACACCTCTCCTCACACCCTACCCTCAGCACCCTGAATAGGACTGTTGTAATATTGGATTATTTAACTACATAGATAGCATTTAATACAAAGTAAATAGTCATTTGAGTATGGCTCCTCTGGATATAAGTTTCTTTGTAAGTAATAGTTTCCTCTTATCTCTTTATTTGCTCTTCTGAGCATTGCCTATTTGCCTTTATACTGTTTTTACATACCATCAGCAGACTCTTGTACAGTTTTCCTCAGTATCAGTACTCTATTTGGGGACAGCTGGCCCTGCTTGTGGCACACATCTCCCTTATGGCCCTCCTCCTTCCTGCTCCATACTCTGGCATCCATCCTCAGCAGCAGAGCTTCTCAGCAGTATTAGGAGCTCAGTGTCCGAGTTAGGGAGATAGCTCTACTTGTAAGGTACCTGCCACACAAACAGTGGACCTGAGATCAGATCCCCAAACTCATGGGAAAAACAAAACAGGAGTATTAGTGCGCATCTTAATCTCCACACTGGGGGGGCGAGGGGAGGGGAACCAAAGGATCCCTGGGGCTTGCATCAGTCAGTTTGACTGAATTGTGGGTTCTACCTTCAGTGAGAGACTCTGACTCAAAAAATATGGTAGAGATCAAAAATGAAGACAGCTGAACACACATTCTGGGGAGGCTAGGCTTTAAAATAATGCTCATGATCTAGCAGTCCACCAGAGAGAAACCATCTTATGCCAAGTGCTTATTGCTTGAGCGCTGAGCAGCTGTTCACAAGAAGGCTGGGTACATACTGTGGTAGTATTTTAAGGCTGCCCATGGCAGCAGTAGATTTTCTTACTATCTTGAGGCTGGCCATCCAAAGGCAAGGTGTTAGCAGATACGGGTTCTTCTGAGACCTTGTTCCTTGACTTACAAACTGTCACCTCACTGTGTCCTCAAATGGTGTTTCCCCTCTTCATACGCATCCCTAGTGTTTGTCTTACAAATATACCAGGCATATTGGATTAGGGTTCATCTCTGTGATTTCATTCAACTGTAATTACCTCTGTTGTTGTTGTTGTTGTTGTTGTTGTTGTTGTTGTT
>JADRCD010233251.1:0-10170 GCA_019843815.1 Montemys delectorum | reverse complement strand
TAGAGCCTTCCTTCCCATCACTGCCAGAATTCTTTTTCTAAGAGGATATCTTATTCCATATTGAGAAACCTTCAATGGCTTCCTTTGGTCAAGCATAGTGAATACTTAACTGTTCGTTTCATAGAGATTATAAACCAGGCATTAAGTTACACACATTATGTGCATGGCTCATAATAACACTTGAGGGGACAGAGATATTTATTAGCAGCATTTTGCTAATAAAGAAATGAAAGCTCCAAGAGTCACTAGTTCAAAAGGATACAGCTTTAAAAAAAACTGTACAGGTATAATTGTGAATCTAAAGTTTAAACAGCCCTCCTTGGACTCTGCCACCAAGTCAGAGCCACATTCTGGGCGCATCCACCGGCCTTCGACAGAGGATCAATCATGAGCTGTCCTTCCCATTCTCTGGTGGCTCCATTTTAACAGACCCTAATGACAGGGAAATTGAGGCCAGAGGACTCAAGTCCCTGTCCAAGGTCAGCCAGCTGGCTTGTCACTGGCCTGCAAGCAGCTTCAGATCTTGGGCTTTGTCCCCATACCTGTCCTGGATCCCACAGGATTCACCCACCAGCCTCATTCTCTAAGACAAAAGGCCTGGAGGTGGTCCCAGACAAAACAACCCATCAGTCCTGCCTCAGCCCTGCTCCTTGGAGACTTTCCCTGCTGAGCCTACAGCTGGGCCTCTGGTGGGCAGGAACTCCAAGTCAGGACTCCTCACTTGTTCCTAGTCTTAAATCACAGATCCTGGGAGGTGTCATGACAGCGGCAGAGCTACGGTGACCACCTCTTCCAGGCAGTCAGGGTGGGTACAGATGGGCTTCATGCTCCACATTCCCCTTCCTTCTGTGCTGGGGACTGAACCTAAGCCTCACACATGCAGAGGTGTTTGTTCCACCACTAGGCCACACTCCCAGTTCCCACTCTGAAAAAAAAAAAAAATGAGTGCAGAGGTGGTAGGTAGTGCACACCTTTGATCCCAGCATTTCGAAGGTGGAAGCAGGAAGGCCTGGTCTATACATCAAGTTCTAGGCCAACTGAGACCACAAAGAGAGACCTTATCTCAAAAAAGCAAAGGAAAAAAAAATGAAGGGGAAGCTGGAAAGATGGCCCAGTGGGTAAGGAAGGGCACACACTGCTCTTGCAGAGGACCCAAGTTCAGTTCCTAGCATCCACATTAAAGGGCTCACAACTTTAGCCAGGTGCCTTTAAATCCCAGCACTTGGGAGGTAGAGGCAGAAGGATCTCGAAGTTTGAGGCCAGTCTGATCTACAGAGCAAGTTCCAGGACAACCAGGGCTACTCAGAGAAAATTGGTCTGAATAAACAAAGGTGGTGTGTGTGTGTGTGTGTGTGTGTGTGTGTGTGTGTGTGTGTGTGTGAGATAACTGCCTCTAAGTCCAGCTCTTGGGATCTGAGCACCTCCTCTGGCCTCTATAGGCACCAGGCATGCATGTGCACAGAACACCCCTCCCCCAGGTGCACAAGTATAATTTTTAAAGGAGGTGTTTTTTTATAAGCTCCAAGCTAGCCTTGAACTTCTGGGTTCAGGCAATCCTCCTGCTTCAGCCTCTGGGACAGCTGAGACTATGCTTCAGTGGCTCACAAAGTCACGGTTTGGTCCTGAAACACTAGATGTTTCTTCTGTCCACAGTGCTGGTCCCCAGAGTTCTCACCTGCATCTCAACTTACCTGAAAGCTCTTCACAGAGCCTTCCTGAACCCTTCCTCAACTTTGGTCTCCATCTGTCACTAAAGGTTGAGCCATCTCAGTCTGTTCCTTGATTTCTTTGTCACATTGGAGAGGCCAGAGTAGGCAGGGGCCCTAGGTCAGTCCCCAGAAAAATGACTGGCACTCAACACAAGCTCACTGAAGAACTTAGTGACCTGGACACAGCTCAAATGTAAGGCAGGGACTTCAGTCATTTAGTAAAAGGGGAAGCTGCTTAATTTTCAAGTTTTCAATGATCTCATATTAGAGATGATACTATGTCAGCTACCCTCCCCACCAATTTTGATAGAGAATCTCTCTCTCCAACTCACTAAAGACCAGGCTGGCCTTGAACTCTGATCAGTCTGCCTCTGCCTCCTGAGTGCTGGGATTAAAAGCATGCACCATCAAGCCTGGCCTTTCAGTAACTTTCTAGAAATCAATGGCACTGTCTGAAGGCTGCAATCAACGCTGGTCACCTGTGTGAACCAGCAACAAGGGAACAAAGAAATGTAAGGCAAAATTTGCTACCCTCAGGATTGCTAATAAAACTGTTGGGAGTCAAAAGCGATGTACTGCTTCGTTAAACTGGAAACTAACACACAAAAGAATTTTCTTAACAGTGAACACACACACACACACACACACACACACACACACATTATGGCTTTAAAAAAAAAAAAACGGTTAAGGAGAATAGTCCACACATTCAATCAGTCTGGAAGGACAGAGAGACCTGAAACACAACTCAAAACATAGCTCGAAGGCTGGCAAAGACCCAAGATTCAAAGGGCAAACTCAATAAAGTCTACCCCACAAAATGCACACGGGAAAGCTTTTCAAAAATGAAATGTTTACAGGCATATGCCTGTAATCCCAGTACTTGGCAAGTGAAAGCAAGCCAGCGATACGTGAGACTATCTCAAAACAAAACAAAACAAAACAAAACAAACATCAGTTGGGTGTGGTGCCTCTCGCTCAGAACTGAAGCCCTTGGGAGGTTGAGGCAGATGAACTGCAGAAAATTTGAGGCTTGCCTGGGTTTACACAGTGGAACACACACACACACACACACACACACACACACACACACACACACGCACACACACACACTTACTTACTTACTTTTTAAAGGGCTGGAGATGGCATGAGGGGCCCTCAGGATCTACACAGAAGGCTGGCTAACTCCTACAGGTTGGTTATTCTCGACCTCCACACAAACTGGTGGCACACATAGTAAACAAATGTAATAAAAATACCACCAACAACAAAAGCTGTGCATGGTGATTCTTGCCAGTAATCCCAGCACTCAGGAGGCTGAGGCAGGAGAGAATTACCGGAAGTTTGAGGTTCTGTCTAAAATATCTCATGGGATTCCAAATCCAAGCTTCCTGCCCTCTCAGGGAATCAGACCAGTGCTAACAGTGGCTGAGATATCCTAAGGGCTGGTAAAGACTTAGGGGCTCCAAGAGGGAACGTCACTGAAAATGGCCACTCTACCCTAACCATTAAAAATAACTGAAAGGAGGAAGAGAAGAAGAGAGAGAGGCTGAGGACTGAGGGGATTTTGAGGACTGGAGGCTCCTACATGTTTAAAAGTGACAGAAGGATCCACACTCAGTGAAAAGGTAGGTAGTGAGTGCTAGAGTGGTCAAGGTTGACTAACAGGGCCCTGGAGCTGCTCTTCAGAAGACCTAACATCTACAGTATGGGATTGGGGTGAGCATCACAGGCAGGAATCTGACCCCTAAGACCCCATAAGTCAGAAGAGACTAGCCACAGAAAAGAGCTGTCTTGAGGGAGCAGACTCTCATTGCCCAAGTTCAAGAGGCTGATGTATAAGCCCCTAGAGACACCAAGGCAGAAACAAAGCCTCTAACTTAAAAAAGTTCACAACTTGACTGAGAGAACTAGGTCATAATCAGAAAGATATTTAATCGTATCACCAGAACGTTTAATACATCACGCCCAGACTGCCCCTAGCTTCAGCTTCCCCTTTCCTGGGCAGGAAGACACCTTTGCCAGTCTCTCTGCTCCAAGGGCAGGCTAATCGTCCTGGACATCCACAAACTCTCCTTTAGATATGCTAGCAAATTCAATCAGGCCCCCATCTTCCCTCTGCCTGGAGCCACTGGTTTGTCGGCAGTAAGGTGCCTTTGTTTATCTCTGAGCTCATCTATTCTGGGCTGTTCTCCTCACAGCTCCCAGCTCTGCAGATAATCTCCACTGACACTGAAGACATTACACTTACACCACTGGAGCTGGAGGACAGACTGGGCCTTGCTCTAGAAGGGGTGGTTAGGAAAAGTCTAGGCTTTTGTGGCCCAACAGACAGTTGTTTCAACTCATTCACGTATTGGGGACAAGAGTGTCTGGGGCACAGCACTGCTTGATTTACAAAAGTGGAGGGCAAGCTGATCCGCTAGTCAGTAGTTGCTAGTCCCGGTGAGCCACCTGGCTCTTCTCCTTTACCTGCAGCCAAGCCCAGAGAAGGAACCACCGGGGGTGGTCTCCCAATGTTTGTCATCACATGCTGGTTTCTGTAAACTTCCTTCCCTAAAGAAAGGAGCAGTCAGAGCCTTCACTGTGCTCAGAGCCTACACATGTTTACAGGTGCTTGGATATCAATCCACAGACTAAACCTTTTCTATGTAGCCCAGGCGGGCCTTAAACTTGCTAATATAGACCAAGCTGGCTTTCCCACTGTCTCCCAGTGCTTAAAAGGCTTCTATCAGTACACCAGCTCACAAAGCCAGACTTTTTAAAAAGGCTGAGGTGTAGCTCAATAGAACTCTAGCTTTGCCTTCAAGAAACCTTAGGTGCCAGTCTGGCACTGTGCAGCTCCAATCCCAGCACACAGGAAGGAGGCAGAGGCAGCTGGATCTGTGAATTCAAGGCCAGCCTGGACTACATAGCAAATTCTGGTCTAACCAGGTCTCAAAAGTTAAAACAAACAAACAAACAAAAAACTGGCTGGGCAGTAGTGGAGCACACCTTTAGTCCCAGCACTTGGGAGGCAGAGGCAGGTGGATTTCTGAGTTCAAGGCCAGCCTGCTCTACTGAGTGAGTTCCAGGACAGTCGGGTCTACACAGAGAGACCCTGTCTTGAAAAAAACCAAAAAAAGAAAAACCAACTTAGCCGACATAGCACCTCAGTCCTGGAAGTACTCTCCCTGACTAGGAGAAAGCCAATGTGGTGTAGAGCCTACTGTCATGTCGGCAGACACTGCAGGCCCCTAGGCACTTAGCATTGAATTCCACACTTTTTTGGAGACACAATCCACATCTCCGGCCTCAAATTCCTGCTGGTAATGTGCCGGAATTTGTATCAAGGGATTGCTTCATTCTTTTGTTATTGGCTCCACTCGGAAACAATAAAACCATCCTAGAGAATTACGAAACCAAGGCGCGAAAGGCAGAGACAGGAGAACAGCGAGCCCGCAAGGGCTACACCGTGATAGCCATCTTCCATAGAACAAAACTAAAGAGTTAATAAGGAGAGCATCCGGCCAACTTCTGGCCTCAAGCTAGCCTTCCCCTGCTCTGGAGAGGAGGCCTCCGGTAATGAGTTCAGACCTCTCCTGGAGATAAGGGCCACAGTATTCAGCCAACTTCTAGGAAGAGATCTGTATCCTTTTCATGGTAGCATATAATTAATACTGTTTACAGATCGTCCCTAAGAACACTCCTAGGCACCTGGTAAGGGGGTGGCAGAAGCTCTGGGTCTATACATACCAGCCTGGGTTTCTAGAAAATCTGATCTAGAATACCTCTGCCCCATTTAAAGAAACCACAGAAAGGAGAAAATTGATGGTCTTCTAAAAAAATCTCATTTTCAAAAAAAATTATTTTAAGGAGTCTAAAACAAACCTGCAAGGTCACTTCCCAATTTAACAAACAAACAAACACAACAACAAAACACCCTGTGGTTTCAGTAACATACACTGCTTCAAACATATGTGGCCAACATTTGCTCACTCTAAGTTCTCTGCCCTGGCTGAAGCAAGAGACAGAGCTATCTGCCACACCACTTACTTCACCTATAAAGGCCCTGAGGTTCCTTTCACCCAACGGCAGGGGTATAAAGTGGCCGATGCCCAGTGTGCTATAGCCTGAGTTACACCCCCAGCACCAAAAGGGGGAATACACAGCAAGAGCGGCCTAGAGGGCATCCATTGCTCGTCTCCGCTCCTGGTATACAACGAGATGTTCATATGTGTTCAGCCGACACATCTGCAGGCTGGCTTGGCAAACAGACTCTAAGGGAGGTTTTGTTCATGCCGGGCAGTGGTGGTCCAGGCCTGTAACCCCAGCACTCGAGAAGCAAAGGTAGGCAGGGATCTTTGAGTTTGAGGCCAGCCTGGTCTACACAGCAAGTTCCAAGACAACCAGGGCTACACAGAAAAACCCTGTAGGAAGGGGAGAATCATTCATGGCCAGGCGTGTTAGTGTATTCCTTCAATCCCAGTACTCAGGAAACAGAGGCAGGTGGATCTCCTGTGTTTTGGGTGAGCCAGGGCTATACAGTAAGATCTTGTCACAAAATACCAAAGAGTATTCATGCCCACAATCGACTGATTGTATTTTAGTTATTTTGTGTATACATGTGTGGACATGTAAGGTCAGAAGTTATCTACCAGGTAGGTTACAGGGATTGAAAGGTTCTTAGGCTTGGTGTCAGGCATATTTACACTGGCAGTCTCAGAGACCCTCAAACAGTTTAGTAATCTAAATTTTGCTAGATCAAAGTAGGCCAGGCAGTGGTGGCGTGCATGCCTTTAATCCCAGCACTTGGGAGGCAGAGGCAGGTAGGTTTCTGAGTTCGAGGCTAGCCTGGTCTACAGAGTGGGTTTCAGGACAGCCAAGGCTACACAGAGAAACCGTGTCTTGAAAAACCAAAAAAAAAAAAATAAATAAATCAAAATAATTATACTACTTTATTTAAATATATGCCTATGACAAAGCTTGTTCTGCATGATGAGACTTACTGTTATTGTAAAAGTGTACGGTAAGTGATATTGTTAAAAGCAAAAGTAGCAATGAACACTAAAAGCTAGAAGCCAGCATGACGGCTCAGTGGCAAGAGACACTCAGTGCCAAGGTTCCTGATGAGTTCACCCACGTGTTAAGGGAGGACCTACTCACTCCAGCAAGTTGTCCTCTGACTTCCACATGCATGCCTTGGTAAGCACACACAACCAGTTCCTAGGTTCAATTCCCAATAGTGTTTAGGGGGGAAAAAAAGGAAAGAAAAGAAGGAAGGAAGCAGAGAAAGAAAAATCTAGGTGTGGTAGTGAGAGAGCATCCTGCAGTCCCCGCATGTGGACATCTGGAAGGTAGAGACGGCAATCTAGAGATGGAGGCCAGCCTTGGTTACACAGTAAATTGAGCCTACATGGGGGCTACATACAACCCTAAAAAGAAAACTCTATAAAGCACACAAGGAAACTGAGACGGCACACCCAAGTTTGAGCTCACAGGTCAGGACTGGTTCAAGTGTCTGACCCAGAAGCTTGGTGGGCTAGCCCAGCCTCCGAATGGTTAAGTAGAACTGTAAATATATCCAACCTTTAATGCCCTCAATTGGCCTTATAGATCATTATCCAATGAGATTAACAAATATAAACTTGTTGAATAAACAGAATCACCCTAGGGAAGCTTGGCCAGTGCCTTCCAAAGTAGTCAAGGGAGAACGGTAGAACAGAACACTGTGGAGGCCAAAGGCCGGACACCGCGGCGGAGGGACTGAGGGGGAGTGGAGTGGAGGTGGGGGGTGGGGATAGGGAACCAGACTGCATTTTGGAGCTTGGCAGTGTGTCCGTCCATCCAGGCGGGCAGGAATTGGTGCTTCTCAGTTACCTGCATAGATGGTGCTTAGGAGGTGCTCAACAGATATCATGACTGAAGGACAGCTGCCCGTTAAGTGTTCCACACTAAGCCTGAAGCATTAAGGTTCTCTCTCCCAGTCCCACGGGGCCACGAAGAATATTGCCCAATGAGGATTCTATCCACCATTATCCTCCACTCACCTGCACAGAGGGAAGCTCCAGGACTCCAGACACATTCACCAAGATGAAAGAGCTGAATACCCCAGGGCTATCAGCATGTGACCCCAGTGATATGCAAATGTATGGAAAAATAGCCCGAAGCTGCCAGGAACCCAGTCAGTTCCTGTCCACGTGAAAACGGGCCAACCTTTCTACTAGTGTGATTAAGACAGAAGCATAAAGATAGCCTAAGTATGAGATAGTGAGTCAATTAATGGAAACACACCTATTCACACACACACACACACACACACACACACACACACAAATAGGCTTTTGGAGGGAGGGCTCATGCATTAAACGGTATAAGTGTTGAGAGCTGTCCAGGATCAGGTATTCCTGTGGCTTTTTCTATGGCGTTTCAGAGATGAAGCATGGTATATCTATGAGTCTTACAGTTGGAATCCTTGTCTAGCATTCCCGACTGAGAAACATCGAGACCCAGAACACGAGACCTCTAGAGCACCTCTGCCCCCAGGAAACTAGACTTGGATTTAAGAGACTAACCCAACTAGACCTGCAGACCAAGGTCCCCACCCAAAGCCTGAATCCAGCCCTTGCGCTGCCCACCACGCACCTTGAATAGTTCTCTTGAAGAACGCCTTGCAAGCCTCGCAGGAGGCCACTCCATAGTGGTAGCCAGAGGCAATGTCCCCGCACACGAGGCACAGGCGCTTGGGGATGGCGTTAAGCATGTACTCGCACTTGATGGCCGAGTCCTCCATGATACCACTAGTACAGTCCTCGTAGCTCTTGCGGCACGGGTTGCCTCCCAGGCCCGCACCTGCGAACATAGGCGGCGAGTCCAGACCGTTGGCGTGGGTGCCCAGGGCCAAGCCAAAGCCACCACTGGCGTCCGACGAGCCGCTGGGGCTGTGGTGGCTGAGGGCATCAATGCCGGAGGACGGGCTGGATGGCTCCGTCTTGATGAAGGAGCCGCAGCTAGAGCCCAGGTGCCTGTCTTCGGACGACATTCGGTTCAGCAGCCTAGGACACAGAATGCAGGAGTCAGTTCTAAGCAAGGTGAGAAGGTGGGCGGGGGGCCGGCCTTTAGTGGGCGGGCCGTGTGGGCGTGTCTACAGGTAAGGGGCTCAGCAATGGTGGCCAGGTCAGTAGTTGCTTCCCAGAAAAGTCTCAGCGACTTTAGAGTGCTGTTTCAATTCGTAAACTTCAAATCAGACACCCTGTCCTTTGCAAATTGCTGGCCTAAGGGTGACACGATGCTAACTGTCCCTCCTAAATATTTGGCCAACCTGCCTACCTGACAAAAAAAAAATGGAAGCTCACAGTGTACCTATCCCAAGCACAGAGCCTCATCTCAGGCACTCACGGTAAAAGGGCCTTTTAGACCCGTTCACAGCATCTTCCAATCCCAAAGACTTGTGAAATCCAAGCTTGGGATTTGCCTCACAGTCACCAAGACTGCCAAGTTTTCTAACTGGACAAAGAGGGACGGTTTAACCCAAAGGCACCAAGTGAGTTTTTACCGGTCGTCTGGGCTGGACAATGGAGGTCCCATCTAAAGTGTGATTTCCTGATCCTGTTTTCTCTTCTTCTGCTTTTTTGTTTATTTTGTTTTGTTTTGTTTTGTTTTTTTGAGGCGGGGCTTCTCTCCGTAGCTCTGGCCACCAAGATCTTGCTCTGTAGAACAGACTGGCCTCAAACTCAGAGATCCCCCTGCCTCTGCCCCATCCCCTGCCGGAGGGTGGGGTGGGGTGGGGGGACTGGGATTAAAGCTGTGCTCCATCACTGCCTTGGTTTCTATTTTTCCTTCTTAGCCCTGGGATAATCCAGCTTGCACGCAGTCCCCAAGTCCCCAAAAGACTGTCTCCATGAGAATGAATGAAGGAATCAGTCAAACCTAATTCTACACAGCCCTCCCCCCCCCTCTTCCTACCTCCTCTCTTTTTGAGATGGAACCTCTGAGAGTAGCCCTGGCTGGCCTAGAATTCATTAAGTAGCTCAGGCTTACCTCAAACTCTATATTCTATTGCCTCAGCCAACAACAAACTGGGACTCCAGGTCTACACCACCATGTAACTTTACAGAGTTGCTCTGTGTAGCCCTGGCTGGCCTGGAACTGACTCTGTAGACCAGGATAGGCTCAAACTCAGAGATATGCCTGTCTCTGCCTCCCTCCTGAGTGCTGGGACTAAAGGCGTGCTCCTCTAAGCCTGGCATACCATCATGTAACACTTAGCCAGAGTTGTTTTTTTTTTTCCTTTTAAAGATTAAACACCCACCCACCCCTAACTCACATAAAGCTCAAAAGCATTCTGCTCATCACCTACAGACTCCCTTGAGGTTTTTTGTTTGTTTGTTTGTTTTGTTTTTGGTCCAGAATCTTCAGGAATGCTTTGAAGCCCCACTGATGCTCACAGCAGATCATCTGGGATCCCTGAAATCTGTAGGAT
>JADRCD010233250.1:17861-28853 GCA_019843815.1 Montemys delectorum | reverse complement strand
TACTTTGCCTGATGTTTGTAACTCTTGTATCAAGTTTGAAGAAGAGGACTTTATAAGTTACTCTTTCTTTGAGATGAATGCTTTTCCAAATTATCACAGCTAATGAACCAAATTCTTACCCTTACCCAATGTCCCTGCCACCCTCCAAGCAGAACCATTGTTCATTGAAACAGTTGGTGAATTACTTTATGGATAGAGCATCTTAATACACACACCATTTCTTAAATGAATGTAACCTGTTCTCTGTGGCCTGAGAAAACATTCACTCACTCAAGTCAAATAGCTTTGACCATAGCAAGAAGTCTGTATCCAAAAATCGAGCCTACAATTCATTTCTTGGTGCAGCATCACTATCAACTCTCAGCTTAGCTACGATGGAGGTAAAATCCTTTGGTGATTTGAGGGTCATTGAAGTATAGCCTTATTACAATGAAATCCAATGTCTAAGAATTGTTCTTATTTTGGGCTTGTACCACAGTAAAAGCCAAGATTTTAAACTCTACTAAATACAAAACAAGCAAAAAGACTTTATATATTTATGTTCATTTAGGAAATACCAGTACGGATGTATTATTTTGAAGTATACAGTTAATATGTTTAGAGATATTTAAAATTTATATTGAGAAAAATATATTTTCACTATTGTTGTAGATGAGCATCTACATAAGACTTAAATTGATTGTTGTTTTATATCAAACAACTTTTATAATACTTATTTGTACTGTTATAATATTTTATAAATTTTAAGGAATATGACAAAAAAGATATTATGGGTATTGAAAGGGGGTCTCTGGGAGGAGTAGGGGTATAAAAGGGAAACAAGAATGTGATTTAATTCTATTTACTTAAAATATATTTTTAAATGTTAACAAATTCAGATAAATTGAAATCATGTAACTTTTCTCATCATAACCCAATAAAAGTTTAAAAAAAGAAAGAAAGAAATTAAAGACTTTCTTGCGTTTAATGAAAATGAAGCCACAACATACCCAAACTTATGGGACACAATGAAAGCAGTTGTAAGAGGAAAACTAATAGCTTTAGGTGCCTCCAAAAAGAAACTGGAGAGAGCATACACCAGCAATTTGACAGCACAACTGAAAGTGCTAGAACAAAAAGAAGCAAATTCATCCAAGAGGAGTCAAAGGCAGGAAATAATCAAACTCAGGGCTGAAATCAACCAAATAGAGACAAAAAGAACTATACAAAGAATCAACCAAACCAGGAGCTGGTTCTTTGAGAAAATCAACAAAATAGATAAACCCTTAGCCAGACTAACTAGAGGGCACAGAGATAGTTTACTAATTAACAAGATCAGAAAGGAAAAGGGAGACATAACAACAGACATTGAGGAAATCCAAAAAATCATGAAAGCCTACTACAAAAGCCTATACTCAACAAAACTGGAAAACCTGGACAATTTTCTAGACAGATATCAGGTACCAAAGTGAAACCAAGATCAGATCAATGATCTAAACAGTCTCATATCTGCTAATGAAATAGAAACAGTCATTAATAGTCTTCCAACCAAAAAAAGCCCAGGACCAGATGGGTTTAGTGCAGAGTTTTATCAAACCTTCAAAGAAGACCTAATTCCAATACTCCTCAAATTATTCAACAAAATAGAAACAGAAGGTACTCTACTCAATTTGTTCTATGAAGCCACAATTACTCTTATACCTAAACTACACAAAGACCTAACAAAGAAAGAAAATTTCAGACCAATTTCCCTTATGAATATTGATGCAAAAATACTCAGTAAAATTCTTGCAAACTGAATCAAAGAACACATCAAAACGATCATTCACCACGATCAAGTAGGCTTCATCCCAGGGATGCAGGGATGGTTCAGTATATGGAAATCCATCAATGTAATTCACTATATAAACAAACTGAAAGGAAAAAAACCCATAGGATCATCTCACTAGATGCTGAGAAAGCATTTGACAAAATACAACATCCCTTCATGATAAAAGTCTTGGAAAGATCAGGAATTCAAGGGCCATGCTTAAACATAGTAAAAGCAATAAAAAAAAAAGATAGCAGCTATGTCTAGTACTCATTCTGTGCTGGAGAGCATGCTAAATACTGGCAGGTAGCTGATCAGCTTTGACTTTCATTGTCTTCTTTGTCTATGACTACATAACAAAGTAGCGTAAACCTCTGTGGTCTCAATGTGCACATGACAGAGAAACCAGAGCGGAGCTTTGCCAGTAGCAGTTCCAGTACAAAATCACATGAGTTTCCAGTCACAATGTCTGCTGTGATGAAAATCACTAGAAAATAGCCCCTCTGTTTGAAGGTCCACTTCCAAGATGGCTCCCTGATTCCTTTGGCAAGATGAGGCTGGTAATTGGGTGGGAAACTCATTCCTATGCTGTGCAGAAATGCTTAAGTACCTCATAGGAACAAACTTCTCTTAGAGCTAGTGACTCCAGAAAGAGTGAAAGGAAACACATGCCTTTTATGGCCCATCCCATAGATCATACGGGCATTTTTATAGTATGTATAGCTAGCTATACATACCACCCCACTCAGTACATCTGTATTTATACTGTACTTTTAAGCACTTAAATAGCAACAGAAAGTAATGTGTAGTTAGTGTAGATGAAATCTTGTACTGGTGGGGTTGACGAAGGTGAGGATAACATGAAAAGGGTGAATAAAGGAGTGGATGACTATCAGCTACTTCTTGTCTTAGTGTCCTTTCCTGTCTCTGGAGTGAAATACCGTAGGGGAGTTTTGGACAGAAGTGACTTAAGGGAGAAAATGGTTTTTTTCGGGCCACAGTTCCGTGTTACATACGGTTCATCACAGCAGAGCGGTCCCAGCAGGGCTTCCAAAGACTGATCACGTGACATCTATACTCAGAAAAGGATATCAAAGAGTGTATGAAAGTGCATTCAGCTCACATTCTGCTTTTCTTTTTCTTTTTTAAATTTTTTATTGGTTATTTTGTTTATTTAAATTTTAAATGTTCCTAGTTTCCTCTCAGAGATCCCCCACCCCATCCCCTCCCACTGTCTCCACGAGGATGCTCCTCAACCCATATGCCTACTCCTGCCCCACTGCCCTATCATTCCCCTACAGGCTTTCACAGGACCAAGGGCCTCTCCTCCCTTTGATGCCAGACAAGGCCATCCTCTGCTACATATGCAGCTGGAGCCATGGGTCCCTCCATGTGAATTCTTTGGTTGGTGGTTTAATCCCTGGGAGCTCTGGGGTGGGGGGCGGTATGGTTGGTTGATATTGTTGTTCTTCCTGTGGGGTTGTAAAGCCCGTCAGCTCTTCAGTCCTTCTCCTAACTCCTCCATTGGGGTCCCCCTGCTCAGTCCAATGGTTGGCTGTAAGAATCCTCATCTGTATCAGTAAGGCTTTGGCAGAGCCTCTCAGGAGACATCCATATCAGGTTCCTGTCAGCAAGCCCTGCTTGGCATCAGCAATAGTGTCTGGGTTTGGTGTCTGCTGGTGGGATGGATCTCCAGGTGGGTCAGCCTCTGGATGGCCTTTTCTTCAGTCTCTGCTCCACTCTTTGTCCCTGTATTTCCTTTAGACAAGAGAAATTCTAGGTTAAAATTTTGAGGTGGGTGGGTGGCCCCATCCCTCAAACAGGGTCAATGACAACCTCTGGACATGGTCTCTACAGGTTTTATCTCCCTTTGTTGGATATTTCAGCTAATGTCATCCCAGCTGGGTCCTGGGAGCCTCTTATTTTCCTGGCATCTGGGGCTTTCTGTTGGCTACCCCCAGTTCCCCATCCCCCATCGCTACATAACTCTGTTTAATTTCCTAACCCTCTATACATCTCCCTCGTCTCCTCCTACACCTGATCCTGCCCCCCTTTTCCTCTGCCCCTCTCCCTTCCTTCCAAGTCCTACCCATCCTCTACTTCCTGTAATTATTTTGTTCCCCCTTCTAAGTAGGACTGAGGTATCCACACTTTGGTCTTCCTTCTTGACCTTCATATGGTTGTATCATGGGTATTCGAGCTTTTTTCCTAATATCCACTTATCAGTGAGTACAAACCATGTATGTTCTTTTGTGACTGGGTTACCTCACTAAGGATGATATTTTCTAGTTCCTTCCATTTACCTGCAAGTTTCATGAAGTCATTGTTTTTAATGGCTGAGTAGTACTCCATTGTGTAAATGTATCACTTTTTCTGTAAGCTCTACTACAGAGCAATAGTGATACAAACCGCATCATATTGATAGAGATAGGCACATAGATCAATGGAATAGAATAGAAGACCCAGAAATGAACCCACACACCTAATTGATCTTTGACAAAGAAGCTAAAACCATCCAGTGGAAAAAAAAGATAGCATTTTCATCAAATGGTCCTGGCTTAAGTGGAGGTACAAGAATGTAGAAGAATGCAAAGTGAACCATTCTTACCTCCTTGTAAAAAGCCCAAGTCCAGATGGATCAAGGACCGCCACATAAAACTAGATATGCTGAAACTAATAGAAAAGAAAGTAGGGAAGAGTTTTGAACACCTGGGCACAGGGGAAAATTTCCCGAACAGAACACCAATGGCTTATGCTCTTAGACCAACAAATCGACAAATGGGATTTCATAAAATTGCAAAGATTCTGTAAGTGAAAGGACAGTGTTAATAGAACAAAATGGTAACCTACAGTTTGGGAAAAGGTCTGATAGAGGGCTAATATCCAAAATATACAAAGAACTCAGGAAATTAGACTCCAGAGAACCAAATAACCCTATTAAAAATGGGGTACAGAGCTAAACAGAGAATTCTCAACTGAGGAATCTTGTATGGCTGAGAAGCACTTAAAGAAATGTTCAACATCCTTAGTCATCAGGGAAATGCAAATCAAAACAACCCTAAGTTTCCACCTCACACAAGTCAGATTGGCTAAGATCAAAAACTCAGGTGACAGCAGATGCTGACGAGGATGTGGAGAAAGAGGAACACTACTTCATTGCTGGTAGGATTGCAAGCTGGTACAACCACTCTGGAAGTCAGTCTGGTGGTTCCTCAGAAAATTGGACATAGTACTACCTGAGGACCCAACTCTACCCACTCCTAAATATACCCAAAAGGTGCTCCAACATATAACAAGACATATGCTCTACTATGTTGATAGCACTGTTATTTATAGTAGACAGAAAGTGGGAACAACTCAGATGTCCCTCAACAGAGGAATAGATACACACTCTGCTTTTCAAAACAGCCTTTAACTAGGGAATGGTACCACCTAAGTTAAATGCAGAACTCAACCTAATCTAGACAATCTCTCCTTGAAATTCTCTTTCCAGTTGATTCTAGGTGGTATTGAGTTCACTTTGGAAACTATTACAGCTACCTTTAAGGCTGGCTAACATCATAGAAGCAGAATGTTAGGGAGAGAGGTGTCCTTTAGTAAATAACTGAATTCAAGGATAGAAATGGGAAAAGCCACTAAATGGTGATATAAGGAAGTTAGCTTCATCTAACAACTGGGGGGGGGGGGCATGTGTCTCCTAGGTTGAAGAAATGGCAAAGTCAGACATACTTGGAAGAGGGGAAAGCGAAGTATTTATGAGTAAGAGGGAGAACGGTTTTCCTAAGTTCTGGTCTAGACTCTTCCTCATATGATGGTTCTCTGCAAAGCCCTCAGCCGGTTTCCGTCCCTGCAGGTGTTTATTATGATGACATTAGGATTGGAAATGAAGGTGGTTCAGAGAGAAAGTCCTTGCTGCTTTTCTATTGCTGTGAAGATGTGTTGTGAGCAAGAAGCTTACAGAAGAGTTTATCAGTCTGACAGTTTCAGAGGGTGAGTCCATGTCCATCATGGTGAGAAGTGTGGCAGACAGCAGGCGGGCAGGCAGCAGGTGGGCGTGGGATGGCATCTGCAGCAAGCTAGCCTGGCATGTGCAGTATGAACAAGGGAGATACACACACACACACACACACACACACACACACACACACACACACACTTAAGAGATTGAGATTGCGTGTTTTTATAGAGGGAAAGGAACAGAAAGAGAAACAGAATAGGAACCACTGAAGGGGTTAAGGTAGCTCTGCATACCCCGGGTGTGAACTGCTCAGTGTCTTAATAACAGCACTAATACCTGTACATTTATATGAGCAGAACAAGTGAAAACCTGCCTTGCAGAAATTAGATTAAACAGTTGAAGGAGACAGTCATTTTAATAAGAAACGTCTATATAAAAACCCCTGATACTTCATTATCTATTTATTCCTCTCAGTCACTCAATTTTATTTTATCCTTCATAATTAAAAAGGAGACAAAACTGAGTCTTTACACAATGCCACTGTGTTTTGTGTAAACAATATTGGTTGCATGTAGTTCATTTGCCTACGTCATTTACTGTTGACTGTTAGTCTTTCTCTCCCTTGCCCCATCTTAATGTGCTTCTCTCATGAGATCTTCCTTGGCTTCTTGAAATACCTGGCCAAACTAAAGCTATTTGTACAATCACATACAGAACTGCACCAGAGCCTCTCTTTCTCTCTTTCCCTCCCATTCCCCCGGTCTGGACAGCATTTGTTACCTTTTGCACTTCCTGGCTATGGCATCTTTATTCATTCCTGAAATTTTTGGCTATCATTCATCCCCTTATTTCTTTTTAGATCCCCTGAACCCAACTTTTATTTGGAGGGCTATGCTGTGCATTTGATTCAGTGTGGAGCTTCATGGGAATCAGTGGCAAACACTGTGTGATGGTGATGCCTCTTCCACAGAAGAATGCATATGTATACACGTATGCACACATACACATTGTTACTGCATTACTAACTCTTTGAGAGAAATGATACATCTCCAATGATTTACTCAACAACACCAACTCCACTAGGATGGACATCAAAGATTCCAACATGCATTGTTCTTCAGCGAGTAATCTAAAGCTCAGAACAATGACCTTTATTCGATACTTTTAGTAAGAACTTCTGGAATCTGAGTGTGAAGGAAAGCACAAGGTCTTAGGGTCTTTACTGCTTAACTATGAATGTCACCTAAAGTTAAACATACAGACCAGGAGAAGGAGAACTGAAAGTCACACTGTGTGAGTGTGTGGCCAGGCCTCGTGACTTCCTGTGAGGATGACGTCTGGAAATGTTGGAGAGTAAGTTCCTGTGTATCTTCTAGGTGTGGAATGCTGATTGTGCTTCCTGCAGGTAAAGGGGGAAATTGGGCAATTAAATCATTAATAGATTTGATAAGTGGAGGGGAGTAGCATAGGGGTGACTTAGCAGCTAGGTGACATGGTGACTCTTGCCGTTTCCTCGAAGTTGGCTAATTTGTGGATAGCCCTTTCCTTTAACTTACTGGGGGCTCTCAAAAATTATGAGGAAATACCCACTAAAGAATATTCAAGATAGGATGATGGAGCAGATTTGTCTTGTGTAGATATCCAGGAGTAGGTCACATTGTAAAGCTGTGCTTTACATTTTTATAAATAGATAAAGTGTTCTGCCCCATAAGAGATTTTTCCTTCCGATTACATTAAACCCTTGTCTGTGGGTGAATGGTGGATGCATGACTGACCTAACAACTACCAATGTGGTCCGTGCTTTCAGTGCTTATTGACCCTTTGTAAACCTTCTTACTGGAAACTTTCAAATTGTTTTCTTATTATTTCATGTAAGCTTTTTTACATATTCTGAAGATAAGCCTTTTCCAGAAATACAAGAGGAAAATATTTTCTTCCAGAGTGTAGCTTGTCTTTTTGTTTTCTAGTGGTTTTGAAGCACAGAAATTCACACTAGATTTTTTTAATGCTTGGTCTTTGAAAATAATTATATCACTATTATGATATCATCATTATCTCAGGCATGAGAAAGCCTGGGTCCTACACAGCTAGCAGTAGGAGTTTAGGGTTTAGAGTCCTCTCTGCTCTGGGTCTGGCAGAGGGACAGGTAATAAATATCTTACCCTTTCTTTTTCTGGCTGTCCCTTTGCTAGATACAAAGTAACCCCCGTTCCTCAAACTAGCAAATGAAAAAAATACTGTTTTATTTCAAACAGTTAATACTCATCAAATGTGAATGAAAATACCTAACAATTACAACAAATAGGATAATTGATTAAGATGGAAAAGACGACAGCCCTGTGAATTTTTAATATGAAAAATAAGGAACGTTACATTAATAAGACCTAATTATATCATTAAATATTTAAAATTACCTTCTTTAATAGATTTTTATTTTTATTTAATATATTTCTTTTTAAAATGTCTGTGACACTTTCATGGGATTGCTACATAAAATCCTATCCACTCTTATGGCAAAAGAGAATTTTAACTTAACATATTCATCATATTGATCTTGAAACTTCCATTTTATTTATTGTTCAAGAAAGCTAATAGCCCTTTTACTATTTATTATAATTGATATTTTTGCCACATAGAGTGATAAATAATTAATACCATTACAGACACATCATGTACAGTACACTTATTTGGGAAAAAATTACAACTGACCGTTTGAGTGGTGTATTATACATTCCATTTTAATATTCTTCATTGAAAATTAATTCTATGTTTTACAGGAAAACATAATTAATTTGGAGAATATGTCTTAAATTGATCACATTTTGGCAGCTGATGTTAAGGCAGGATCTAGTATAAGCTGGATCTAGAGTTGCCATATTTCAACTGATTCTTGAGGATAAGGAAAATGAGATACTTATGGCTGCGTCCTGCACACCCTGGGGAAGTGTTTATAAAACAGGAGGAATGGCCTTTTAGCCTTGTGCTCACCACCCCAAAGCTGAGTTTGATTTTAATTTTTGTGTAGTTTTCATAATTGTGTTTTAGTGGAAAAGCAACACCTCTTAAAATTGCTAATAAATTAAATCCAACAGATTTTTCTATCCTGCCACCACAAGAATCTTTTTAGGGAGGTAGGAAAATGTCCTCATTACTTCTATATTGCCATGATGGAGTTAACTGCTCACATCTTCCCTTGAGGCAACTGGACTGAGGTCTTGGGGGTATCTGGGGAATGGGTGAGGTGGCTAGCTTTGCCTCTTTCTAGGAATGAGCTTACTGCTTACTTCTAGAGTGTCAGCTCCTGAGGAAGGGAACATATTGTCCTTCCTCATTTTATATGTTAATGCTGTCTGTCTTGTGTTACTATTAAGAGTATTTGAGAATGGATGAAGGACTGCATTGGGTCATAGAATTCTAATGCACCATGGCCACATAGGACTATAATGAAGTTATTAAAGTCAACCAGATAAAGCAGCCAATAAGTCTTTTCTGATTGTCATGCCTGTTGTTTTTAGTAGGGTTGCCCAACACATAGGGCACTGACTGATGCCTATGGCTCAGTCTCATTTCTGAATCCATCAGCATTGTAAGTAACCACTAGGTTTATATTTACACTTTAAGTCTGACATGTATACATTAATGTTCTGCCTCTCAGATTCTACAGATTTTTTTTTTTACTGGTTTCTTGGTGCTCCTTCCTCAGAGATGCCAGGTGTTTGCTCTTATGACTGGTGCACATGAGTAACTTGCTGTCAGGATACTGACCCCACTCACTCACCTAAACAGATGAAGCTGTACCATATAGTGTGTTCTGTCCTGGTCTTCTGTATCCTTTCTCTTCAATCATCAGTAGCTTGTAGCTTCTAAAACTAGAGCAAACACATCATGGATTAGGTATGACACTTAACCTGCTGTGAGTTCAAACTAAGATTGCAACTATTCTTGAAAGAGTGGGTGTGATTGGTTTTGTTTTCTTTCCTGTGATTTCTTCCCTTCCTGGATATATATTCTGCACAGGTTATGTACACACAGACATAAGGGTCACTTCTGGGGAAATCTGACCTAAAGTATAAAGAGTTATATTTAGGTTTGCACCTGATGAATGACACTTCTCATCTGTCTTGAGAAAACTAAACCTATTCTAGGAATGTGCTTTTTGTCCATGTGTCTCTTCCACCCTTTTAATGCCTGTGCTTAAATCTGTACTAGAACCTTTGCTCAATAAATGCCAACTTCCCATTAAAAATGCTGCATGTCATTATTCAGTTACAAGGAATCTGCAAGAGTCACCTCTCGTACTGGCTGAGAAGCTAACTTTGGGTACCTTTGTGGGTCTGAACCAGCTTCCTACAGAGAAGTAGGATTCTTTGAAACTCTGTAACATCACATTTATACACAGGACCTCCTTATTTCCTGGCAGTTTGTGAATCAAAAAAAATTCGAAAAAACAAAGCAAGCAAACAAACAAACAAAAATCTATAAAAGGGAGGTCTTGGAATTATTTGTGTTCAAACTGAATCCTATAGGAAGCATAGACAATCTGGGTTAGGGAAACATGAAACTATTCTCATGAAATCCAGTGATAGACATCAGCTATTAGAGAATAATAGCTTCCACAAAGCAGTTATCCAGAGAAGCACATCTGATTCTAGTGTAGTCTTCAATTAAAAAATCCAGAGGTAGGGCAAGCCTACAAATAGGATTCCTCAGGCAGTCCAACATAAGTCATTGAAAAAGCAGGAAAAGTAAGGTAGGGATCAGGAATGCTAGCCCCAAAGCAAGCCAGAATGGAAACAAGAGTGCTATGAAGGGGCAGAGCAAACTAGTTTTGTAGATAGTTAACTTACATAAGCAATACAAGACTATGAAACAAATATGAAGGGAAGCGCTCTGCTCATACAGAATCTGGGTTTTAAAGATGAGTTTTATTATTTTTGTGTATATGTGTGGGTCGGAATATATGTATTCACACATGCCTGCAAGTAACCAAAATGTCCTGAACAGGTATTGAATCCCCTCAAAGTGGAGATGCGGGTGGTTGTGAGTTCCATGACGTGGGTGCTGGAAACTGAATGGGCCTTCTGTAAGAGCTGCAAGTGATCTTAGCCACTGATCCAGCTCTCCAGTTGTGCTTGCATACCAACTCACATTTTCAAACATTTCATCTGTAGGTCTAACATACTCTGTCTGTGTGTCTGTCTATCTATCTATCTATCTATCTATCTATCTATCTATCTATCTATCT
>JADRCD010233250.1:0-15485 GCA_019843815.1 Montemys delectorum | reverse complement strand
TGCGTGTGCGTGTGTGTGTGTGTGTGTGTATGTGTGTGTGTGTGTGAATATATGTGTATTTTCAGTGTATGGGATGTATGCCTGACTACAGGGTGAGGGGATGAAAAAGGCACAGGGGAGGGAAGGTCTAGTTGCCTTGCCTCTATTTCTTACCCAGGTGATGCTTAGCCAAGTGTAATGACCTGGTAAAGAACTTTACTGCACCTTTAGAGTTTGCATAGCTTTTTGTCTGCATGCTACATGTCAAGATAATATTTCCTTTAAAATCATCTATTAAAATTTATGAAGTTGGTCAAAGCATGATGACAAGCTTCAGCATGTGAATGACAAAGAAAGATCTGGATCAATAATAAAAGGCTCTATTTTCATTGTTGTGGCATGTGGCCTTGTGAAGCCATGAGATAGAAAGGCAGAGATATTCTTCATCTCCAGAGATGGATCTGCCATTCATGAATATGGATACACAGGGACCTCGTTTCTTAATGTCACCATATTCCTGAGCCTGTCTATGTGATGTACCCAGTGTAAAGGTGGTATTGTGATGATGAAAACAGTAGCTGATGGCCTTGTTTCTCCTCTTCCTTGATTGTCCCTGAGGTTTCTGCCAACTGCAACTGAGTTCCCAAGCTTCTATTAAGTTAAATGTTAGTTTTCAGTGTGGTAGACTCAAGGCTGGGTGTCTGTTCTGTTTCTTTTCTGCTGCCATGACCACTGTGATCAAAAGCAACTCTTGGAGGAGAGGGCATATTCCAGCTCATAGGCCATAGCCCATTACTGAGGGAAGTCAGGGAAAGACCTCAAGGCAGGAACCTGAAGCAGAAATGAAGGAGGAACACTAATTTCTGGCTTGTCTGATAGTCTGCTCTTTGGTAGTTCTTGCTCAGTTAGCTTTCTTTATATAGCCCAGCATCACCGGCCCAGGAAATGTCACTGTCTAAATTGAGCTGGGCCCTCCTAGATTAAGACAGTCAAGACAATATTCCATAGACATGCCCACAGATCAACCTGATAAAGGCAATTACTCAACTGGTACTTTTTTCAGGTCTTGAAAGCTAATGCTAACTAGGACAGTATCTTACTACATGGATGTCCACATATTTTTCTGTGAGTGGATGTACTTGTCTCAGTGCTTAACATAGGGCTGACCTTAAGCAAAAGATTGAAGATTTGAAGAATGAGAGACTCTGGTCATTCAAGCCATCTAAAGACGTTTATTAGTTTTCATTCTATTGAAGAGGGTTGTTTTGGATTGCTACACACCAGCACATGACAGTGATCTTTATTACCATCTAGATGTGGACAGTATCTACCTGGTTCCCCTTTCTGCTGTATTGATGCCCTATTAACTACTGGGCATACTTTGTGAATTAAGCTATATTATGTATAGCTTAAAGTAGACTTCTTGTATTATGGGATGGCACATCTGTGATAGTTAACATCGACTAGCAACATAACGGGACCTAGCATCTCCTAGGAGACAAGCCTTTGGGCAAGCCTATGACGGATTATCTGGATTAGGTTGACTGAGGTGATTGCTGTTCTGGACTGCATAAGAATAGCAACATAGTGTGAGGACTCCTGACTATGGACACAATGTGACTGCTTGCTACAAGCTCCTTCCATGGTGACTTCTCTGCCATGGTAGACAACATCCTTGAACTGTAAAACTAAATAAACTCTTTCATCTTTAAGCTGCTCATGGTCCAGGAACAACACAAATAACTGATTCAGTATCAGTGACAAATGTGCTAGTATTTGCCTGTCCCTCCTTATCTGGGTTAGAGGAACTGGCCTCTTATCTGTTGAAGTAGCCTGGGAGTGTATCATGTGATTTCGGGGGTGGGGGGAGGGAATACTGAGAAACAAATACTGTTGCTTTTGAAAAGGGAGATTTAGAATTAGATTCTTAAATGTGATAGTTTCGTATGTTTAATCATTAAGATTATCTTCCTGAGAACACTGGAGCCTTTGTTCTGATGACTATATTTCCTCTGAACTCTTTGATGCTGAATTTTCTCTGCTTGAAATATTTTCCTGAGGTCTAATGAAACCACAGGAAAGAGTATATACCTGCCTGACCACCCCCTGAAAGCCATGTGGAGGTTATGCGTGGCAGAGTCAGTTCTCAGCTTTGGCCTGAGATTTAGAGTTCATCGGGAGAAGCTAAAGGGCCTGCTTTTGCATAGGTGATAGGGTTGGATTAATCAGTTTATGAATTATTCAGGTGTAGATTAGCCAGTACTAGATTACTCAGGCCCCAGTTCCTTTCCTACTTCTCTTACCACATCTGACTCTTGGTCATTTCATTCTAATCTGGCTGCTCCCAAAGGTGTAGAGAGACAGAAGAAAGGAAGATATGGTATCTAGAATTTCTCAGCAATGTTCAGAGGAGTGAAAAATTGGCCTGATGTCTAACATCTGTACTTGTAGGGGAAAGGAAGGAGAGGAACTGGCATGAATTCAACAGTGTGGGATGTTTGAAGTCATGCTCCTGGCTACACTGAGAGCAAAGGAAATGAACGGGAAAGCAAGTGGGTACCCAAGTGTGACGAGACAGTGGCAGTAGGTGCCCATTCCCGGCATCTTCTCAGTAAGGCTAAACCTGGGCTTTACAAGGAGCATC
The DNA here is from genome assembly GCA_019843815.1 of Montemys delectorum. Lineage (NCBI taxonomy): Eukaryota > Metazoa > Chordata > Mammalia > Rodentia > Muridae > Montemys > Montemys delectorum. Next base: position 12,862 of record JADRCD010233250.1, on the reverse strand, counting down.
TGAGCCTAATGATCCTCAGGATATGTATAACTTTTATTTTACTTAAAAGTATATTGAGTTCCAATTATGTGTTAGGTGATACACCTATTGTATCACTATCACTTTTCACTTTACACTACAGTAGGTCTAACAATAGTTTAAAGTATAAAGTCAGTTTTGGATGCAATTTGGAGGTAGGGACTCTAAGGGTAGGTACAGAGCATCAGAGATGTCATTGCAAGCCCCTGATTTGGGAACTAGAGGGATAGTTCAGGGGTTATGAACACTTGCTGCTTGCAGAGGACCCAGGTTTGGTTTGTAGCACACACATAGCAGTTGACAACTGTCTATAACTCCCATTCTAGGTAATATAGCACCTTCTTCTGGCTTCCTCAGGCACAGCGCACACATATGTACACATGCATGCAGGCTAACACACATAAGATTAAAATAAATAAATCTTTTAAAAAGTTTGTTCTTTTCCAATATAGGTTATACTGCTGTCTAAATAAAATAAAAGGATTCTAAATAAAAGTGATTTTTTAACATGGTTTCAAATTAATGTTGAAGCTCAAAATATGTCCTGTGGGTGTGGACAAAATAATATAGATGAAGGACATTGTGTCTGTTGTTGTTTCTTGCCTTAAATTGGGTTTCCTCTTTTACCTTTACTTGTGTGTGCGTGCATATGTGTGGTGTGAGTGTACATGAGTATGGCCCATGAGTGCTTGTGCACATGTGTGCATGCAGAGGTCAGTCAATCTCAGGTATCTTCCTGATCCCTTTCCACCTCAGTTTTATATTTTATTTTATGTGTATCATGTTTGTGAATAAATTGTTGTACCATGTGCATCCCTGATGCCTGCAGAGGCCAGAAGAAGGCACCAGATACTCTGGACTGGAGGTCCAGATGGTTCTGAGCCTCACTGAAGGTGCTGGGAATCACTAGCAGGCCCTCTAGATTACATGCCCACAACAGCTAAGTCATCTCTCCAGCCACCCACCTTAGGTTTGTTTAAAAAATAATTAATTTTTTTTATTTATTCACTTTACATCCCTCCCCCTCCCTGTCTTCTCCTAGTACTCCCTCACACAGATCCTGCCTCAATTCTCCCCTTCTCCTCTGAGAAGAGAAAGCCACCCCTGGATATCACCACCAACACTCCCTACCCACCCCTGACCCCTCTACAGTCCCAACCCCCACCATCAAGTCACTGCAGGGCTAGGTGCATTCTCTCCTATTGAGGCCAGACAAGGCCATCTTCTGTTACAGCTAGAGCCATGTGCCACGTGGTCGCTCCATGTGTCCTCTTTGATTGGCGGTTTAGTCCCTGGGAGCTCTGGGGGGGGGGGTCTGATTGATACTTTTGTTCTTCCTATGGGGTTGCAATCCCCTTCAGCTCCTTTACTCCTTCACCTAACTGCTCCATTGGGGTCCCCATACTCAGTCAGATGGTTGGTTGCGAGCATCCACATCTATATTGGTCAGGATCTGGCAGAACCTCTCAGGGCACAGCTATACCAGGCTCCTGTCAGCAAGCCCTTCTTGACATCAGCAATAGTGTCTGGGTTTGAAGTCTGAGGATGCAAGGGGAGGGACCTTAGATAAAATGCCCTACATCGGGGAGAGGGAACTTGTAGAGCCCACCTCCAGCAAAAAGACAGGCCATCATGTCAGGGATGGGGTTGTTATCCTATCTATAGTCAATACTCTGACCCATAATTGTTCTTGTCTGAAAGAACTGTAGTGATGAAAATGGAAAGGATCCTGAGGAAAAGAAGGTTCAGAGACAGACTCAAAGTGGGATCCAGCTCAAGGGGAGGCCCCAAGGCCAGACACTATTACTGAGGCTATGGAGCACTCACAAAAAGGGACCTAGAATGACTGCTCCTTGAAAGACCAACAAGCAGCTGAAAGAGTCAGATGAAGATGTTTGCACCCAACCAATGAACAGAAGCAGCTGACCCCTGTTGTTGAATTAGGGAAGGCTGAAAGAAGCTGAGGAGGAGGGTGACCCTGTAGGAGGACCAGCAGTCTCAGTTAACCTGGACCCTGAGATTTTCTCAGACACTGGACCACCAACCAGGCAGCATACACCAGCTGATATGAGGCCCCCAACACATATACAGCAGGGGACTGCTGGGTCTGGGTTCAGTCAGAGAAGATTCCCCTAACTCTCAAGAGACTGGAGGCCCCAGGGAGTTTAGAGGTCTGGTTGGGTGGGCGGTGGGAACATCCTCGTGGAGACAGGAGGGGTGGGGAGGAGGTATGGGATGTGGAACTGTCAGAGGGTGGCCAGGAGGGTAATAAAATCTGGAGTGTAAAAAAAAAATTAAATAAAAAGAAGGAATATTAAAAAAAAGAAAACCAAATTGTCAACTTCACACACACACACACACACACACACAAAAATAAAATGAGCATTCATAATTACACTAAAAAGAGATATAGATTTTGGACAGATTTGTGTTCAAGAAAAAGCATTCATGTCTAAGGATGAAGCCACAGGCATGCACTATGATAAGGCAAGACATATAAAGCTGAGTTTGAGAATTGCTCTTTCCATGTCTTCCAAGCATTGTGTGTTGGTGTTTTGATGGGGGTTGCATTGAAGCTGTAGATTGCCTTTGGTATGATGTGGTCATTTTCACTATGTTAATTCTGCCAATCCATGAGCATGGGAGATCTCTCCATTTTTTGAGATCTTCGATTTCTTTCTCGAGAGACTTGAAGTTACTGTCATATATATCTTTCACTTGTTTGGATAGAGTTACCCCAAGATAGTTTATATTATATGTGGCTATTTGTTTCCCTAATTTCTTTCTCAGGCTGTTTATCATTTGTATAAAGGAAGGCTACTGATTTATTTCAGTTAATTTTATATCTGGCCACTTTGTTGAAGTTGTTTATCAGCTGGAGAAGTTCTCTGGTAGAATTTTTGTGGTTGTTTGTGTATACTATCATATTATCTGCTAATAGTGATATCTTTATTTCTTCTTTGCCAATTTGTATCCCCTGATGTCTTTTGGTTGTCTTCTTGTTCTAGCTATCACTTTGAGTACCATATTGAATAGATATGGGGAGAGTGGGCATTCTTGTCTTGTCCCTGATTTTTGTGGGATTGCTTCAAGTATGCCTTCCAACTCGAGGCTCTTCAGAGGGGCAGAGAAGCTGCTGATCTGGTGCCTTGCCTGCAGTAGATCTCCTGAGAGGCCTTCAGACTGTTGGGTCTTCAGAGGAGAAGTCAAGCTTGTGTCCTGTTCTCCAGGGGGCCCATGGACTGTGGTTTCTGTTTCCCTGTGTGCAGAGCTCCAGGGAGGCTTTCAGTCTGTTGAGTAAGTTGCCCTGCATGCCCCAGAGCCCACAGAGAAGCCTTCAGCCTGTGGTGTCTGCTGCCCAGTAGCCCTGTGTGCAGTGGATCTCCTGGGATGTCTCAGCTTGTGGTGTCTGCTGCCCAGGTGCCCTGTGTGCAGTGGATCTCCTGGGATGTCTGAGGCTGTGGTGTCATATGCCCTGAGGACAGCAGATCTCCTGGGACACCTTAGGATGTGGTGTCTTCAGGGGAACAGACTAGCTAGCAGTTTGTTCCAGCAGAAAGGACCAGCCTGAGGAGCTCTTTGTAAATTTTTTTTAATTATGCCCCCTTTAATTACTATTATGAGGAACAGGGACATTGTATTCTTGATTTTTAACTTTATTATACCTTTCTAGAAAACAACTAAGATCATCTCTTCAAACTTTCTTCCTAAAATTATTTGAGTCAAATCAGGAACTCTATAAAATTATTAATTCATCGAAACAATATTAATTCATGAAAGTTTAGTTTTATGTTGATCTGCAGGAAGTCTGCTCATTAGGATGGCCTAATTTCCAGGAATTTTTAGGCTATGTAGGAGTGACAGGAAAGGCTGCAAGAAGTGACTTTAGGGTGAAGTCTCCTGGGATATTACCTCTCAGAGATCATCCATTTAGGCCATGCAAAATGGTGGGCTATCCAGGAAAGTCATCTACTAGTCTTAGCTTTTCTGAAATGGCTCCCGACACTCATAAACATGTGCTGCCCCTCGCCCACCTTAGTTTTTAAGACATTGTCTTTTCCCTGTTCCATGTCTCTTCTAGGACTATGAACACTATTCCATGGGGTGGCAACTCTAGGTAGATACCAGATCTATCTCTCTCTCTGTTCAATAAGTTGTGTAGGTGTTATCTGCAGCAATAAGGTCTTACGATACATTTGTGGAGAACAATCAATAGTCCTGGTCAGAGCCTGGATTGTTTGGGAGGGGCTCATGGGGGCCCTTTGGCTAGCAATTCAATTAGATGTAACCCACTTCTGGCATTGGAAGCTTCATTTGAGGAGAGATATTCAATTGGGGCTCTGTCTTCCCATATTATTTGGCAATTTTATTTAGGTTTCCTTCATAGGTGTGTATATTTTAGGACACTTCTACTATACTTGGTTTCCATACAACCCCTCAAATGGTCTTTGGTTTTAGTGATCCCTCCTCCTCCTTTCTTATTCGCTCCGTTTTAGCTTTCCATTCCTGTCCCCTCCCTTGTCCACTCATAACTCTGTTTCCCCTTCCTAGGGAGATTGATCCCTCTTCCCCTACTCTATATCTAACCTCTGTGATATGTAGATTATAGCTTGCTTATTGAAGACTTAACAGCTAACATCTCTATACTAGTGAATACCTGCCATATTTGTCTTTCTGGATCTGTGTTATTTCATTTACTTTTTGTTTTAACATGGGTGCTATGGATACAATCTTAGGTCCTAATGCTAGAGCAGCAATTGGGTCAGAACTGGATCACAATCCTATTGCAATTACTGGGAGAGAGGAAAGAAAGGAACATTTTTAGTTAAGGTTAACCACAGTTGCTCAAGTCTGGGATAATTATCTCTACAAGACCAAATCTAAAAAGTACAGGAAAGGAGACTCTGCATCTAACCAAGGAGCTATTGGCAGCTAATAGCTGCTGAGGGAGGAAAACTCATGTTTCTTATGGGTCTAGTCGCTGGTAAGTTGCCTATGCTCCGTAGTATGGTCCAATAAACTATGTACATGTGGGCAACACCAAATTGATTTAGTAGGTTATTAAAAGTAAAAGAGGACATGAAGTTGGGAGGTACATATGAAGGAGACCTGGGAAAGTTGATGAGGAAAAGAGGGGGTGGATAAAATTATACTTCATTTTATGCATGTATAAAAGTCTCAAAAACTTTTGTAAAGGATATTTCATAATGTATACACATATTCATGTGAACTGAAGATCAGGGTAAAAACTTATTTCCTGTTTCTTTAATTTGCACTATAGTTCAGATTAAGATGATGCTTACCAATGAGGTTATATTAAAGTTGTGCACAAAAACAATACTAATAGAGTAAAAAGACAGCCCATAGAAAGTTAGAGTTATCACTGTTGAGTGAACTTCTAATGATCCACAGCAAAATCATCCAAACAAGCTGATTCATAATGATCTAAGAGTTGAGTAGATGTGTCTCTAGAGATGATATAGGAATAGCCAATAGTACAAGAGAGATGCTTTATTAATCATGAAGGAAATGCAAAGCAAAATTAGGAACTACTACCTTACAGAGTTTATAATGGTTTATCATGAAAACTTTAGGAAATGAGTGTTGGTTATGACATGGTGAATTGAAATACTATCTATATAATATTGGTGATGATATAAAAATATTACAATGTCGGTGTTGACAATATTGGATTACCTTAAAAAATAAAGATATACTCATCATATGACCAGTAAGTCTATTTTTGAATATTTGCTCCAAAGAAATAAAAGATGAGGTTGAAACAAAATATCCATATGCCCATATTCATCATTATTTATAATAGTTAAATTGCAGAAGCACATAAATTTCAATGAAGTTCAAGGAATGTGTGGAATACATACACAATGCAATATCATTTAACCTCATAAAATAAAATAATTCTGCCACATGTGGTGGTGCATATCCTTAATCATAGCACTAAGGAGGCAGAGGCAACAGAGTCTCCGTGAGTTTAAGGTTAGCCTTCTTTAACTAGTGAGTTCCATTGTATCCAGAATAAGAGGTGGTGGTGGTGGTGGTGGTGGCAGCGGTGGCAGCGGTGGTGGTGGTGGTGGCAGTGGTGGTGGTGGTGTGTATGTTTGTGTGGGTATGTGTGTATGTATGTATGTGTGTAGGGGAATTATAGCAATGCTACATTGTGGTATTATGTTAAGGGCCATAAAGTTATCAGGAAAGGTGAATAATGTATGATTTCACTCACAGCTACAGTGTGGAAGTTAAATCACAGAGACAGAGTAGTATCTACCAGAAGAGGGATGGAAAGATAAATCAAGAATTGTTTATAGTAGGTACATCAAATCAATTAAACAAGATGAAATGAATGATGATGATAGATGTTAGGAATAGCTTCAAAATATTATGAAGGAATTAAACTTCATGCTTGAAACAGTGAATGTAGGACCCAACTGTGTTGTTTATAATGAACACACCTCACTGACAAGGACAAACACAGAACACAGTATGAAAGTGTAGAAGCCAACATGCAAACCAAACAGAGTCTCAAACTGGCAGGAGTAGCTGTATTTAACACGATAAGCTAGACTGGAAGCTGAAATTAGTCAGAAAAGATAAATGTCTATAGATTGCTAGAGGGAAAAATTGATCCAGAAGGTATAACAATTATAAATATATATTCATCAAATGTTGATGCATCTCACTTTGTAAGATAAGCAGCATGGACGTAAAGGATGAGTCCAGGTATCATAGCAGTAGATAACGTCAATACCCTTATCAGCTGATAGATCATTCAGGCAAATACTGACAGGCATTTCAGAGTTAAACTGTACCCTAGATCAAACAGACTTGACAAACAGCCATAGAACATTCTTCTATCTAACAGATGTTGGACATGCATCTTTTTAGCATTCCTGGAACTTGCTCCAGAATAGATCTCATTTTATGCTATAAAACAAGTCTTAGCAAATACAAAAGAATGAAATAATCTCTTGTATCTTATTAGATCATAGTGGAATAAACTTATAAAACAAAACAAGCCAGGGAAACTATGCCAACACTTGAAGATTGAACAGCATTTATTTGAATGATCAGTGAGTCATTAAAGAAATAAAGGAGAAAAATTTAAACTTACTATAATCAAATGAAAATGCAAGAATCTTTGGGATATTACAAATGCAGTTGCTAAAGGCAAGTTTATAGCTGAAAGTACTCACACCAAAACATCAGAAAGATCTCCAAAAGATAAGGTAATGAAGCACCTGAAGCTCAGAGGAAAACATGGAGAAGTGAAGCCCCAAATCATGAGCTACAGAGAAAGACTAAGGATCACAGCAGAAATAAATACAAAAAAGACTAAAAGCACAATACAAGGACTTGATACAGAAGAGTTGGCTCTTTCAAAAAAGAATGAACAAGATAGATGAATCTTTAGGCAAACTAACAAAAAGAAAAATTACCAAACCAATAAAATTATAAACACAAAATGAGGCATTAAACAGCTACTAATAAAGTCCAGAGGATCATCAAGAGACACTTAGAAAGTTACATTTCAGTAAGATGGAAAAATCAAGAAGAAACACATAATTTCCTAGGTACATATGACCAACGAATAACAAGACTAAAAAACTATAAATAGCTAGGGGATGGTGGAGCACGCCTTGAATCCCAGCACTTGGGAGGGAGGCAGAGACAAGCAGATTTCTGAGTTTGAGGCCAGCCTGGTCTACAGAGTGAGTTCCAGGACAGCCAGTATTACACAGAGAAACCCTCTCTCAAAAAACAAAAACAAAACAAAAACAAAAACAAACAACAACCAACCAACCAAACAAAAGAAACAACAAAAAACCTATAAATCACTTAAATGAATTCATGAAGAGCAGTGAGGTTGAGGCAGTGATAAAGAATCTCCTAGAGCTGCAGAGATGGTTCAGCAGTTACAAGAACTTGTTGCTCTTGCAGAGGGCTCCACTTCTGTTCCCAGTACATATATCAGGCAGTTCATAACTGAATAATGTGAACTTCAATGTCAAGGGATCTGACATCCTATCATGGCCTCCACAGGCACCCAAGTATGCATATATTTGTACCCCCAACATTAATCAAACTACAGTAAATCTTTTAAAGAATGTTTCTCAAATGCAAGAACAATAAAGCCCAGGACAGGGCAGATTAACTGCTGAATACTACCAGGCTCCTAAACGATCCCATAAAATAAAAGAGAGATGCAACACTACCAAGATAATTCTATGAAGCTAACATTGCTTTAATATCAAAACTACAGCGAAACACTAAAAAGAAAATGTTAGGCCAATTTCATGAACAAAGACACAAAATTCCTTAATATAATATTTGCAAATGAAATTCAGCAACATATGGAAAAGATCAGACAGTACAATTATACTAGCTTCATTCTAAGTATTCAAGGATCATTCAATATGTATAAATCAATAAATATAGACTCATCTACTCAATGGATTCACAAAAGCCTTTAATACAGTACACTGGAGCTACCACAATACCTGATTTCAGTCTGAGTTTCACAGCTCTTATCACAGAAGCAGCATGACTGATATAAAAATAGACACATAGACCAATAGATAAAGAACCCACATAACTTCAGTTGCTTGCTTTTTTTATTTAACAATAGTTTTGAGATTTTATGCATGACTACTGTGTTTACATATTCTCCACTTCTATCCTTCTCCCTCTAACTTCTCTCATTTATTGACTTTCTCTTAAACTCAAGGGTTCTCTTTTAAAATTAAATATATAATTAATAACTAAATATTACATATATATATATATATATATATATATATTGATGTGTGTGTTCCTCATTCCATTTAATTTTGGTCATATATACATATCACAAATCTGACCACAAATCTGAGTAACCTATCAGGACGCTTGTCTCTGGAGAAAGCTTCTCTCAGCAGAAGATCTTCATCTCAGAGTGAGGCCTTTTAACTTCCCCCATTCATTTGTCATTTGCAGGTCTTATTTAGGTTATCATCTTGAGACTTCTCTTTCATATCTAGAAGACACTCTTGTAAAGTGTCTCTTTGGCTCTTATAATCTTTTCATCTTCCAGATTGTTGGTGAGTCTCCGGTGTAGGGTTACATTGTAGATATACTAACTGTGAGCTGGGCACCTCATACTTATTTATTCTTTGTAATTTGCACAGTTGTGGATCTCTGTCTCTGTCTGCTGAAAAAAAATAAAAGATTCTTTGATGAGGGGTAAGGCCTGCCCTTATCTGTGAATATAAAGATAATAGGGTTAGAAATTGTATTGGTTTAGGAAAATGGCAGCAATAGGTTCTCTATGGTCCTTGACCTCAGCAGCCACATGGGTTGGCTATGTATGCAGATCAGACATAAACCCCCTCCTATTAAGCATGCCCTAAATCTATCTAGGTAGCTGTTAGTTACCTCCAAACTTAAAGTGCTGCTACGACATGACTGGGGTTGTGTTGGGGATGTTCTACTAGGTTGCTTATTGCTGTGGTTCATGGTCTTTGCAGTTGGGGTAGAATTACTGATTGCCTTTCTTGTTTGGCAGATTAAATAGGAGCTTCTGATAGTATGAGAGCTATTCTGTAGGGAGGAGACTGCCAGGTCAGTTTCAGCTTGAAGGAGGAAATGGGAAATGGTAGTGGTGGGAACTTTAGCTAGGAAGGGAGAGCAATACAGAGGGAAAAGGAGGAAGAAGTGATAAATAGTAACAAGGATGTTTGAGAAAGAGAAAGTTATAGGGAAATATTTTATAAACTTACTTTAAAATTTTATATATATGTATATATATATATAATATATGTGTGTGTGTATAATGTATTTAGTATATCTCCCATATGGAATGATAGTGTTCCCCCTAAGAGCTACAGATTAACAAAATCTCCAGTTTCAGACATGGTAAGCCTCCCTTGGAGTTGTTCAGGGAATTGAGGAGTGGTCCAAGAGATTCCTAAAACAATATAGGCTATTGCCATTGCCCTTAGTTTCTTCCAGACCTTGAAAGTAAAACACTATTGTTGAAGATACCACCCGCATTAGCCACTTGTTTTTAATCAAGGTTCCTAAAACATACCTTGGAAAAAGACGATCTACTAACAAATGGGGTCGTGAAATCTGGATATCCACAGGTAAAGACAGGAATTAGGCTCCTGCCTCTCATTGAACAAGAACCTGATCCAAACTAACAAAGATCTCAATGCAAGTATTCCCAATCGGGCACATCCATGGACAGCTAGAAGTGACTTCAGGACCATCAGGCATCTTTACAGCCAGCTTTCGAGGGACTCAGCAATAAGACAAGTCATCTCTAGTGGCCCAAGAGGCAATAGTTTTACTCCTGTGTCTGTCCCTTTGCATATGCACCATGGTCCCTGTCTCATGTCCCTTGTGCATGTGCCATGGGTCAAATAAAAGCCCCATTCTCCTTGCCCCCTCTCTCTCTTATCCAGAGGCTGCCTCTGTTTTCTCCTCCCAATAAACCTTCCTGCATGGTGTATGTACTGGTTGGTTTTGTGTGCCAACTTGACACAGGCTGGAGTTATCACAGAGAAGGGAGCTTCAGTTAGGGAAGTGCCTCTATGAGATCCAGCTGTGGGGCATTTCCTTAATTAGTGATCAAGGGGGGAGGACCCCTTGTGGGTGGTACCATCCCTGGGCTGGAAGTCTTGGGTTCTATAAGAGAGCAGGCTGAGCAAGCCAGGGGAAGCAAACCAGTAAGTAACATCCTTCCATGGCCTCTGCATCAGCTCCTGCTTCCTGACCTGCTTGAGTTCCAGTCCTGACTTTCTTTGGTGATGAACAGCAATGTGGAAGTAAGCTGAATAAACCCTTTCCTCCCCAACTTGCTTCTTGGTCATGATGTTTGTGCAGGAATAGAAACCCTGACTAAGACAGTGTGATTTATTTGGGACTCACAGAGCAGTTCTTACAGTGAGATATGCAAATTGGAAGCTGCTAGTGGAAGATATGGGAACACACCTTAAGATAGAGTCTTGGAGAGTGGCTTTCTGAAAAAGACTCCAACAATTCAAGAAAAAAAGAATTGAAAAATAGGATTTCATGAAATTCAAAAGCACAGCAAAAATGCCCCAGCAGAATGAGGAGACTGCTACAGAGGGAGAAAATGCTTGCCAGTTATCATCTGATGGGAGATTAGCATCTAGATATAAAAAGAACTAACGAAATCAAATGCAAGGAAAACAAATCATCCAATCAATAAATGGTCAATGAATTAGCTAGTTCTCAAAAGAATTACAAATCACCATTTGAAATAAATATATAAAGTATTTGAAATCCTTCACTATCAAGAAAATATAAATTCAACCTGTTACATCTCATCTCTGTCAGAATGACTTTCATGAAGCAAACAGGCTAGCAAGATGATCAGCAGGTCAGACAATTTGTATCTTAAGATTTCACAACTTGACTCTGTTGGTCTTTCTGTGGAATCCCTGTTCTCTTCTGGGTCCCTCAGTCCTTCTTCCAATTTTTCTGTAAGACTCCTCTGTCTCTATTTAGTGTTTGGCTGTAGGTCTCTGCATCTCTTTCCATTGGCTGCTGAGTGGAGCCTCTCAGGGGACAGTAATGCAGGGACTCCACAGAAATACCAACAGAGTCAACTAACCTGGAGCCTTGGGAGCTTCCAAAGACTGAATCACCAACCAAAGTACGAGTTTGGGCTGGATCTAGGCCCCCTGCATATATGTAGCAGGTGAACAGTTTAGTCCCCAACAACAGGAGCTAGAGATGTCTCTGAATCAGTTGCCTGCATGCCTGTGTATCCCATTCTCCTAAATGGAGTTCCTTGTCTGGCCTCAATATGAGAGCATGTGCTTAGTTCTCGGGGTAGGGGTGGGTAGTAGGAGTGGCTGGGGTGGCTGGGTATGTAGGGGTGATACTTATAGGGGGGCTCCCCCTTCTCAAAGGAGAAGGAGATTGAGCAATAGGGAAAATATCTGCATGGGGGGTACTGGGAAGAGAGGGGGAATTGATATTGGGATGTAAAGTGAATAAATAAACAAACTAAAAACAACAACAACAAAAAGACTTTACAACTTCAGTTTGATTCGCAGAACCCACTGTGGAAGGAAGGCAACACCTGCAAGTAATTTTCTCACCTCTGTATGAACATCATAGTATGTGTGAACCTGTACTCAAATACATCGCGTGCGCGCGCGCGCGCGCACACACACACACACACACACACACACACACACACACAAATACACGCATATAACAAAATAACAGATACATAAACAAACAGAGATAATAACAAATGCTCACAGGATGTGAGGAAAGGAGAGTCCCTTTTCACTGTTGGTAGGAGGATAAACTCATCTTGCAACTGTAAAAGTTAGTATGGAGGTAGCTCAAAAACCCAAAATAAGATCGACCGTATATCCCAAGTGTACTGTTCGTAGACAGACACCTAGTAGTGCATACCTATACGACTGAGATACTTTCACATCCATGTTTATTGCAGCACAGTTTACAATAGCCGTGACCTATAGCCAGCCTAGATGCCCTTCAATAAAGGGTAGATAAAGAGAATATGCTATACTATGGTATATATACACTGTAGAATTTTATTCAACCATAAAGAATAATGCAACTATGTCATATGAAGAAGAGTGTGCAGATAGGGAGATCCTCATATTAAGTGAAAGACAAATATCATGTTTTCTCTTAAATAGAATCCAGGTTAATGTATATCTTTACATATATTTATTAATGCATGTACTCATGCATGCACATGTGTGTGTGTATGTGTGTGTGTGTGTGTGTGATGTAATAGCATGTAGAAAGAAAGGAGGTCACTAAAAGGAAGGAGTAA
>JADRCD010233249.1:0-14037 GCA_019843815.1 Montemys delectorum | reverse complement strand
CTCTACACACACACACACACACACACACACACACACACACACACACAGAGCCTTATAGCAAGTGAAGGCTGAAATACTCCCATCCCCCCATACCATCTTAACAATCATTTAGCCAAATCCCACTGCTAAGTCAACCTCATCACCACATCACCACAGGATTCTTATAGTCACCTTTGCAAAACCCATTATTGCCAGATACCTAACCAAAGTTGGCCACAGATCACCTCTCCGTTCCCAGCACAGAGGGATCTCCCTGCAAAGTGAGAAGCGTCCCTGCTGTGAGGCTCCACACAGAAAGGTAGGTCCTGAGAAGGCCAGGCAGGTCCCGATCAAGGGGTGACACTCCCCCACACCCACCTCACCCCCACAGTCCAAACTCACATGTGTTAGATCACAAACTGGGGACAAACACAAATGGCCAGAGCGTCATTTAACATTTAAAAGCAGACCTTGCTGCAGGTTCTCCCAGCATCCCTCAGTCCCTACCTGTCATTGGGCTACCCTTCCCCCAGGCCCCCTTCCCTATATAATCCAACCATTTTGGTGGCCTGGTCTTTTTGTCTGCTTTCTCGGACAATCTCTTGGCCCAGGCTGCCCCTCTTGATTGGTAGCTGCTCTCCACCCCCTCCCCCGCCTGCTCACATGGCTCAGGGTCATGTCCACTCTGGCCTCTCCCAGATGTCCCTGCCTCTGGCTGTGCTCTCCCTTTTATCTACATTAGACCTTCTCCTCCACCACATGGAAGGGCAGCCACTCCTTTTTCCTTATTTCTCTTCCATTCGGTACGGCCAGTCTCTGGGTTGTGTCGCAGCCACAGTCACTGAGGTCGACCCCAGCCTGAGCCAGCCCTGTTCTCTGTTGTGGAGTGCTGGCTTCCACGGGAAACCATTATCTTATTTCTTCCTCCAAGCCCCGCAGACCGAGCCCAGCATCCTTCCTCACCCTACCCCACCCCCGCTTCCACCCAACCTTCACCCCAGAGAGCAGGAATCCCCCATGCAGAAGAGGGCAGAGGAGTAATTCACAGGGCCTGGAGGAGGGCAGGGCATGTGAGGGCACTTCCTGCCTGGGACTTTTTGTCCCTTCCCAGACCTCACGTGGTAGATCCTTTACGGAGAACAGTATCTGTCCACAAGCTCAGTTTCCTTACGTTCCTTTTGTTTCTGGCCGCCTGTGCGTGTGCGTGTGCATGTGCGTGCGTGCGTGCGTGCGTGCGTGCGTGCGTGCGTGCGTGCGTGTGTGCGTGTGTGCGTGTGTGTGTATGTGTGTGTGTGTGTGTGTGTGTATGGACCGAGGCCTCCTGGTGTGTGAGGCTGCCTGAGTGGGTTTGGCCTTGGTTATCCTCTTTGGTTATCCCCCAAATCTCAGTGCCGTTGACAAAAGCATTTTGTAAGTACTGTTCTCTTCCGTAATCCTCACAGGGTAAGCAGCTGTTCAGAGAGGCAAGAAGTCTGTAATCTCCTCCACTAGCCAGGAGCCTTGGAAGGCGAGCTGGAGCCGCCCTCTCCGCTGGCAATTTAACACAGGCACGGCCTATGGAATGCTCTGAGATTGGCCTGGCATTGTGCAAGAGCTGGGGGTGGGGTGGGGTGATTCAGCCATAAATTAAACATAGTCCCCATCTCAGGAACACTACATACAATCCAGGGAGAGAAACAAACCAATGCTCGAGGCTGAACGAAGAGGAGTGAGCAGGGATCATTCTAAACCTTTGCTCTCACAAACTGTGGCCATTGTGGCATTGAAAACAGGACACAAGCCAAGCGGGAAGCATGAGGCACGTACCTATTAGCCCAGGATGCACTAGGAGGAGAAAGAGAGTCAGGACTTTGAGGGCTGCCTGACTCTGCCTCCCATCACTGATGTGACTCCAGCAGAACCAGCAGGAAACCATTTACACAGGTTCTGCAGACCGAACTCTTGTCTTTATGCTTTCAATGAAAGCACTTTACCAATTGGGCTATCGTCCCTGCCTGAGCATCTCAAATCTAAGACGAGTCTGGCTTCCTCACTGAGACTATTTCAAGGTAGCTTGGGATTTAGATCCATGGTAGAGTGCTTGGCTAACACGTACAAGTGCTGGGTTCTGCTTGCAAATAAATAAATAAATAAATAAATAAGTAGTAATAAAGTGAAATTCGAGGTTCTGCTCCCCAGATGTGCCAAAGGGTCAGCCACCTCCCAAGCTCCAGACACTTGCGTGCATGCGCTACTGCTGCCATATTGTAAAGAACATTACAGAACATGGCTGACATGGCTGGCAGTTCCAAGGGGAACTCTGTTCTAGATTAAAATGAGGCCAGCGGGGGAGGAAGCAGGAGCCATCAACAAAAAACCTGGAATCTGGGAGTCATTTAGACTCCTTCCTCCCTTGTATCCGGCACATCTAACCCACCAGCAGCCCTCCTTCGGAGCCTTGAAGGTCATTTGTCCTTCCTGCCACTGGCCCCACCAGATGCTTTCCAGGGGCTCTCGCTGCCTCCCAGACAAGGCAAGCAAGCATCTCTGTCCAGCTTTGCCGGAGCTTGCACACTGCCCTAAAGTTTCACACTCAAGTCTCAGGAAGCCTGGCAGAAGAGAGCACTGGGTCCCAGCACCCTGTACCTTAAGACTGGATCCCACTGCACTGCACCTACAGGTCCAAGCTCCAGGCCGCACTGAGCGCAGCATCAGAACTCTCCTTGTTTGAGCACAGCATGGCTACCACCCACCATGACTGCTTCTTCCCAGGCACGTGTCCATCCACCTTTGCCTCCAAAGTTCCTCTCAAATACTGGGAACCCAGGGATTTCTCAGTCTCTGCTTGAAACTGGGTAGAATTTATTTCAACCACTGAAGAGCACAGAGCACAGGATTCAGCCAAGGAAGAGCGCATGCTGCATTGAGGTGCAGTGCCTTGAGTGTTTTCTTAAGACATACATCAACTCCTAGGTCCTTGCTTCTCCACGATGCCATTGGCCCTCAAACACCCGAACTTGGGATGAGCCAGAGCGTGGTTAGAGGGACTTCCAGTGGGTCCGTGAGCCTGTGTTTATGCCTTGTTGCAGAAGTCTCCTCAATACATGATTTTCTTTCTGTGATCCTGTGGGCCGTGATGGTCTGAAACTGTCTCTTCCCCCCAACTGCTTAAGGGAGACAGTTAGGGAACCAGGGCTGTGTATGGGGAATGGGCTCACATGTGTTCCAGAGCCTGGATGGTTTGTCCTGTTCCCGTCTTGGAAAAGAGGGGTTTACTTTTTCTTTGGGGGAGGAGGCTTACTTTTTAAGATTTGGAGTTCTCTCTAAAGTCTGCGGATGGAGAAGGTGGCTTCCTCCACGACAGTCAGCTTCTGAGCAAAGGACTCTGGCTCTGCATGGAAGTGAGGTCTTGTTTGGGGCAAAACCATGAGAAGAAAGACCAGGAGCTCCCTGATCCTAAAGCATCTCCCCCCCCCACACACACACACACCCGTCCAAGGAGACCCAGCAGAAAGCAGGCCTCAGTCCGCCCAGACCTTGCCATGTGGTTGAAAAGCCTCCAGCCTGGAGGTACCTCACCAGCCCAGCCTGTAGGACTCTGCATCCTCCAGGGAGGAACAAAGATCACCTCCAGAAGAGCAGGTGTCCTTAGGTCACCTCCCAGCTGAGCTCCCTCTGGCTGAAAGCTTTAAGACCATCCGAGAGAAGAGAGGCCCCAGGAGCTTGTGCCAGAGCCTCACTCTGCAGGTGGCCTGGCCCGCTGCCCATTTCTTTGGCACCAGGAATGATGCTGCCCCCGGGGGTTGACTACTCCCAAGACCCAGAAAGGAAAGAACCTGGGGATGCTGTGCCTGGGCTCCAACCCGCCCAGCCCTCTGCAGGCAGTACAAACTGGCCTTTGTCTGGTTAGCCCAAGCCTGGAGATCCCCCAGAACTTCACAGGAACCGCCTGAGGATGCTCTCCAAGAGAGAACACTGCCCTCTACCAAGTGGCTACTGGGTCAGCAATGCAATTTGCTCAGCATCTGTCAGTCTTGCTGCTACTGTCTGTTCCAGCCCAGGCTGCTCACGCCACACTCACTACCTGGCAGAACCAAGTTCCTTGCAGTGTCCCAAGTGCTTTAGTTATTTATTTTGTTGTTACTGTGGTGAGAAAAGGTTTTCATTCTGTAAACTACTGACTATGTAGACTCAGTCTCGGTGATCCTCCTGCCTCAGCCCTCCTGAGTGCTGGGATTACAGGCATAAGAGACCACGCCCAGTGTTAGTCCTTTAAACTGTGTGCTAATTGGAGCTGGAGAGATGGGCTAGCAGTTAAGAGGGCTTCCTGCTCTTCCAGAGATCCAAGTTCAATTTCCAGTACACCCTATACCTTCAGTTTTATAGGATCTGGCTCTCTCTTTTGGCCCCAGGGCACCCACACACGTAGTATAAACATATGTAAGAATAAAAATAAGTCTTTAAGAGACCTACTAGTTTGGGCCACTCCTTCTGCACCAGGCTCTGGTCTACTCTGTCTATTGGGCTCACCTTTCCTTATAGAAGGAAAGAAGGAAGAAGAGAAAGAAAGAAGGGAAGAAAGAAAGAAAGAAAGAAAGAAAGAAAGAAAGAAAGAAAGAAAGAAAGAAAGAGGGCTAGCGAGATGGCTCAGGGGGTAAAAGCACTAACTGTTCCTCCGAAGGTCCTGAGTTCGGATCCCAGCAACCACATGGTGGCGCACAACCATCTGTAATGAGATCTGACACCCTCTTCTGGTGCGTCTGAAGACAGCTACAGTATATTAAGCTGGACTGAGTGGGGAAGGAGTGAGCAGAGGTCCTGAGTTCAATTCCCAGGAGCCACATGATGGCTCACGGCCATCTGTATAGCTACAGTGTACTCATACACATAAAATAAATAAATAAATCTTGAAAGAGAGAGAGAGAGAGAGAGAGAGAGAGAGAGGAAAGGAGGGAGGGAGGGAGGAAGCGAGGGAGGGAGGGAGGCTCTTATGATACTGCCCAGGTTAGCCTTGAATTTTTATGTAGCCCAGGTTGGCTCCCCCATGCTGAGCTTATAGGCTTATGCCAGTGCTCCCATGACTGACCCCTTCATTGACTCCCTTTAAAACACTTGTCCAAGGCTGCCTCCTCAGCTCTTAGCTCCTCTCCATCCAAACCCTTCCTGCCTGTCACGCCTTCAACTGACTACCCCAACCCCATCCTCACCCAGTAGTGGTGCTGAGGTCCAAGTCTGTGCTCTGCAACACACCAGCCACACACGGGGCTGTTTCAATTAGCTGAGACTAAACACAATAAAACTTCAGGTCAGATGGCAGATGCTTTCACACTTCTCAGCAGACAAACAGACTTGCCTTTAGCCAGTGAGGCTCTGTATCTGTGTCCCCAGATGTCTGTGTAGTGGCCGTGGTCTGCCCTGCCATGAGACCCTCATACACCCCCCACACACACACACACACAATTTGCTCATTCCCTCCTCCTGTTCCCACAATCCACACTTTTTTTCTTCCCCTAGGACTAGCAGCTGGATGAAAGATGTCACTGTGGAGACTGCTAAAACCCATGCTTTTCATACATCTTCCACACCTAAGCCAAGTGCCCGAAGCTCTTTGCCTCTTGTGTTTTGCACTTGGTTCAAGGTTCCCCTGCCCACCACCAGCTGGTCTCCCAGAGGCAGCTTTAAAATGGGAGCGCAGCTCTTGACTTCCAGGGTATCTAGTGACAAGAAAGCAAGTGCTTAAATCCTGGGTGTCCACGTGGACCTCCCCTCCCCATCACTCGTCTGGAGTCATCCTGGCTCTTTAGATGGATGACCCTCTCAACTGCCACCCCCCACTCACAGCCATCTTTTCATAACCAGCCTTACCTAGCAAGCTGCCTGGACTCCTACCTGATGTCACTGCCTCTCCCTCAGCTTCTAGTCCTGATCTCCTGCCCAGGAACCAGGAACTTCTATGGGAGCTGCTTCATTCCGATGCCCTCCAGCATCTGGTGTCAC
Organism: Montemys delectorum; assembly: GCA_019843815.1. NCBI lineage: Eukaryota > Metazoa > Chordata > Mammalia > Rodentia > Muridae > Montemys > Montemys delectorum. Next base: position 8,082 of record JADRCD010233249.1, on the reverse strand, counting down.
TTTAAAAAAATATTTATTTTGTGTGTGTGTGCGTGCACGCACGCACACACTGTATATAAAGGGCACAGAACTCTTGGGCTAGAGTTGCAGCTGGTTGTGAGCCACCCAGTTTGGGTACTGGAAGCAGAGCTTAGATCCTCAAGCCATTGCAGCCTCTCCCCATCCGCCCCCACCCCCAACGATGTGTCATTTTTACTGCTGCCAATTCCAAGCATAAGGCCATCACGTATCTTTTACATGTTCAGATGAGGCGAGGACCATGAGCGAGGCCAACGTGCAATCAAAGGTGGCCTGAATTCTGCGTCTTGCTAGAGTCTGGAGCTTCCCTTTCTCAAATCCTTCCCTTCTCTGCACTCAGAAAGCCCCCCTGCTTCTAAGACGCCAATTCTGCATCAAGGTTACAAACCCCAGAGGCCACAGGGAAGACAGATCAGATAAATGACAGTAATCAGTTGGGTGGAAAACCAAGGCCACGCTTGTTGATTAGAGGCAAACTCAACCCTCAGGAAGTATGGGGCTGTGCTGACCAGAAAAGCCGGGTTCTGTCTAAAGGAGGAAGGAGAGATGACGGAGGGAGAGCGGCAGGAACCTGCGGGGGGGTCTGGGAGCCCAGATCCACCAGCAGCGGCAATTAGTGCAAAAGGGTACATTGTTTATTGGCTCAGAAGTTTCTAGAACCACGAGGTTAAGTGTGGCATCCCGGCCCACAGCAACGACCCTGAAGCCCGCCCACCCAGCCGCTCCCAGTAGCCACCTGGGGGGGCGGGGCTGGAAACAACACTGCAGATAGGCTCCTACCTGGGCTTCTCTGGGTTTCTCTCTTTCTGCCTATAGCAATCCCATCTCTTCCCTCACAGTAAGTACACATTATTTTCCACTTAGAGAGGACAAAATAAGCCCCACCCTGGGGACCAAGAGAGCCTTTTGTTTATTCCAGGAAAGCTGGCTATGCATAGGAAAGTTGACAGGGAGGGAGGGATTGTAAAGCATTTGTGGCTCACATGGAGCCTCTGAGAAACATGTAATCCTCCCGTTGAAGCCTTGCATTCCACATCCTTCTACTCCTTAATGAACATTTGTTTATGAATGCCTGCAACACACCCCAGGCCGGGCAGTGGGCCTGTGCTGGGGCAGGAAGATGCCGACCTTCCCTTGGGCATTGGTCGCTTCCACACTTTGGACTCTGGTTTGAGGTACCCACCTGATTGGCTTGCTTAGTGACAACTGGGACACCTGCAGACACCCAGGAGAAGACCGTTGGTCATCACTTACTCATCAGAGGACAGCTGAGCATCTACAGGGTGCCAGGCACAGTATGGGCACCAGGAAGGACCCATCACTGGCTTCCCTGGTTCAATGTTCAGAAATCTCTGGGGTGCAGGCAGGCTGACACCAAATGCCCGCCCCTAGAGTCATCAGGGAAGATCAAAGCCAGAAGGACTGTGTGGTGTTCAAGGCCAGCCTGGGGGGACATACTGGGTTCCGGGCTAGCCCCACAAACATAGAGAGACCCTGTCAATAACAACAATAACACGAAAAGTGCATGCTGAGTTACAAGGCCCCGAAGCCACATCCCAGTGGTCAGCCGAAGGAGAGGGGTGAAGAATCCTTACTGAGGGAAGGGCTGAATGCTCTCTTGCCATTCCTTGGGATGTCAGGAGTCAGTTATGAATGGACGGCACCAGAGGATCCACTCTGGAAGTGGGAAGACTGAAGGAGAACACTGGATAGTGGAGGCTGGGGCTCTAACTCAGTCAGCCCCCAACAGCCTCCAGGGCTCTAGCTTAGACTCTGTCTCTGTCTGTCTCTGTCTCTGTCTGTCTCTGTCACACACACACACACACACACACACACACACACACACACACACATGCGCGCGCGCGCGCGCGCGCGCTCAGTAGCCTCTAGGACTTGAGCCTCGTCACCTCTCCAGCAGCCTCCACCCCTCCCCCAGCAGCTGTGACTGGTCAGCTATCACGTAGGCGTCGTAGGCGGCGCTTCAGACCCTATACCTCCTTTTCTTAGGTAGATCTTCATGGGGCCCCCGAGGCCCAGAGAGGGGGGGTCTTTGTTTATCAAAAGACTCAGGAGCGCCATGGTGCTGGAACCCCTCCCCCCCCCCCCCCCCCCCCATCTTCCACAAGAACTCACCTCTCAGAACCCAGCTCAGCATCCTGGTAGAAATGAAGATATACCAAACAGACACGTGGCCCTCTCCCTTTGACTATCGGACCCCCGTGAAATTGGGATCCCCACCCCTACCCCAGGTGTCTCCTACTTGGAGAGGGAAGCAATGATGGGTCAGCGGTGGGCAGGGCAGCACCTTGCCAGCCACGCCTTGGCCAGGACAGCTTAGCTCTGCATACTTTGTCTCTATTTACATCTGAACCTCACATTAGGACCCCAGAGACAGACTCGGAGGCCACTGGGCCTCTTCTTTGTTCTTCCCAATGTGGCCACACTAAATAAGCTTGCCGGTCCTGTAATTGGTCTATTGAGGGCAGTGGCAGAACCTAGCTTGTTGAAGCTTTCAGGAGCTCAGGCTCTGGCGCTGACAACCCAGCAACAACTCTATGTAGGAAGAGCCAGCCCCAGTAATGTAAGGGAGGAAGTTGCAGACCCAGCCTAGCTCCTGGCCTACATCTGCCTCAGGCCCACCCATGGTTGGCAGCTCCCCCAGGGGGATCTTCTCCTTCCCTGGTACCCAGGGCAACAGGCAGCTGGTAACCAGATGCCTCATGGTGGGGGGAGAGCTGCAGCCCCAGGATGTGAGGCTCGCCACCACGTGTTGGTGGCTGGGCCAGAAGCACGCCTGGCCCAGCCCTGGGCACCAGGAGCTTGGCTTCTCTGAACTATTCTCCTCTCCTGGCTCCTCCCTTATCCTCGATGCCTCAGCTCCAGCTCGCTGCAGGCCGGCTGTCTCCTGGTCAGCTGTCTCATTTCAAGAGAATTCCTATCTCAGCCAGGAAGGTGTTGAGACGCAGAAGCCTAGTCAGTGAATGGAGTACCAGTGGTGTGCCTGGGCAGGTGCCCCAGGAGCTGACTGTAGGTACTCAAAGGCCTCTGAAGCAGGCTGGGAAGCCCAGTGGTCAGTAGTGATGGGGGCATCAAAACCCCTGCCTCTACCCAGTGAGGTCAGGGTGAGCGTCTCACAATGGGTGCCGGCTTGTACAGGAAGAGCTGCTGCTGGCCACCTCATCAGTATCACGAATGCTATTTATCCAGGGCTCTGAGACACAGTGCCCTTCCAGGTTCAGAGGCCTCACCCTGCCCAGGGATCCGGCATGTCCCTTCCTGCCTACGAAGGAGGGAAAGAGGAACCACTTCTGAAGGCCTCCAAGACTGCAGTCACCCATCAGAGGTCCTGCCAGGGCAAGGACTCAGGGCAGGGCCCTCAGAGACACAGCCAGAGCCAGAGCCAGAGCCAGAGCGCCTGTGGGGCTCTCGGGCTTTCAGCAAACTGCTCTCTGGAGAAGCCAGAATGTCTCTTGCACCTCGTGAATGAGTCAGGGAGGTGGGCAGGGTCCTGTCCAGACAGCCACTGCAGGTCACTTGACATTAGTGGAAGGCAAGTTTTCAGTGACTACAACTGGACAAAATAATAGTCCCTAGAAGCCACCACCCACGGTCTAATAGCTCCAGGTCCTTCAAGGCCAGAGCCCAGGCTCTCCCAGTCCTTTCTCTCCAGAGAGGGTGGTGGTCAGTCAGAGGCTGCGTCCTCCAGTGGACATTGACCTGCCCTTCTGTGTTCAGATTGTCACCTAGAGCCTCAGCCACCTTCAGTTCTAGTAACCAAGTGGCCTGACCGCCCCCCCCCCCCCCGTGGGTAAGAAAGAATGAGTGAGGGTGTCCCGAGTGAACCCATAGTTTCTACGAAATTCTTTTCATCTTTGTTTTGATGGATGAAGTTCAATGCCAGAATACTTGGTTTATGAGTCATGCTAATTACGGGGAGGGGGGTGTGGAGGGACAGGCACCAGGAAGAGTAACAGAAAGGAGTGTGTTCAGAAAAAAATTAATGCTGTGCTGGTTGCTCTGAATAGGGAGGTTACAGCCAGGAATAAGCTAAGCAGTGAGCTGCCCTCACCCTCCAGGACAGGCCAGCTGGTAGAACCTGCCTCCTCCCAGGGGGAGGGGCTCCCGGGCCTCGTGAACCTCAGAACACCACTTTTGAGTTCTCGGCAGAGGTCGAGCAGGGAGTGTGCACATGTGAGTTTCTAGGAAGTAAAATGGGACAGTTAAAAAGCTCCATGTCTCCTGCCTGGGCAGAGAACCCAAGTTGAGTCCTGGGGAGGGAAGACACCATTTAGCTGGGGCGTTTCATGGTGGGATGCGGGGCCTGGGGCTGTAGGTCCTTAGGCAGAGCTGTGAGGCACACTGAGCATCGAGCATCCCCTGTTCTCAGCCCTCTGCTTCCCTCTGCAGGTTACCCTCCTCTCCAGTGGGCCTGGTAGAGACTCCACAGCTCTTCCCACAAGGGGGCTCCTGTGCACGCAGCACACAGTTGGGGCACTATAAAAAGCAGAGTCTGGCAGTTTCTAAGGACGTCACTCACTCCCAGAGGGATCCCAATGACATTTCTCAGTTTTTCTTTTTTCGTTGTTGTTTTTCTTTTCGTTTGGTTACTTTGAAACAGCGGCTCACTATAGTCTGTCTTTTCATTTGGTTACTTTGAAACTGCATCTCACGCTAGAGTCTCTGCTGTCAGCTGAACTCATCAGCCGGCTATCTGGCTCAGGATGGCTACTAGCCCCAGCCTTCCTCCCTCACAGTCTTGAGCCAACATACTCCATGAAAATCAAAGTTGGTATTTGGTTGTCGCTGTTCCCAGTACTGGAGATGCAACCCCTGACCTTTCACACGCTAGCTAGGCACTACACATTCTGCTTCTGAATCACATCCCAAACCCTGTTGTCAAAGCTGAAGAAGCGTGTTCTGTGGTCTCCGTTCCAAGAAACAGGGAACAGAGACAGAAAGGAATGGGAGAGGCAGCTCCCTCCCACCCTTCTGAGAGACAAGGGAGGAGCCAGGAGTAACCGTGGATGGGAGGAGGCTCTCCAGAGCAAGGAGTAGCCTGGATGGGTGCAGGAATAGATGGGCTGGGACTCAGATTAACCGATAAGTTACATCTACACCCGCAGATATGACATGTGAGTCTAGGTGGACACAGGCTGAGCAAAGGTCCTGGGGCACCTTAGAGTCTGCAGCCAGCCCTAGCTCAGGGCTACTCTTAACACCACAGGCAGCTCTAAGGTCCATGGAGAAGGGACATTTGTTTTTTTCCTGCCCAAACTGGATGTCCTCCAGGAACAGTAAGGCTGTTAGAAGAAGGGGCCAAAGTCCACACTTCCTGTTTGGTGTTGGGGTTCCAGCTGACTACTGACAAGATGGGACAGACCTGGATCCTAGCTGCCCCAGGTGCTACAGACAGGCATGGGGTGGCACGAGCTGGGAACAGAGATACTCTTTCTCCTTCCACACCTTCTAAAGAGCATCCGGGTAAAAGAGAGGCACCCCACAAAACAGTGGAAGAATGTACAATTGGTCCTGTCAGTATCCTATCCACCAAAGAGCCCGCCCCCTGCATGCTCCAGGGAGCCCCAACAGGCTGCCTCTGCACAGCCAATCCACGCAGGAGGAGTTAGCAAGAATAACTCAATGCTGTCCCCCAAACTTCTGCCCTGCTCTGTCTGCCCCTTTGTCATAAGTCCAAGCATCACCTCTAACTCCAGAGAAAGCGTCCGCTCAGCCACACTTGGGCACCCAGATGAACCCATGAAGACGGAGCTCAGAGGCATCGAGTCCTTCCCCGTCTGTCCGATGACCAGGGCACCTACCTCCTTCCAGCTGAGCCGGCTGTGCCAATCGAATCCTCCAGCCTCTCAGGACTCTCGGAGAGCAGTTTCTTAGAGCATCTCCCAGGGGCTGAGCCTTTTTCTAGACTAGGTCAGAGGAGAAGCACAGACGTGTCAAAGCTGAGAAAGCGAGCCCGAGGGAGAAAAAAAGTCCCCCGGGGTGGGGGGTGGGGGAAACACTTAAGTGGGAGGAAAGGGGGGAGGTGCAAGCCACAGCAGTCCCAACACCTTTATCTTCTCAGCTGCCTCCGAAGTCTCTTTGGCCAGAAACGGAAACGTGGTTCCTCTCAGAAGTGGAGGAAGAGAGGAAGAAAGAAGGACCAATACAAAGCGCCAACCCCAGCCAGATGTGAGCTGCGGAGGAGCCTAGAATGCTCCTAGCGCTTTCTATCCAAACAGCAGCTGCAGAGGATTAACTGTGTGTGTGCCCGGCTGGTTGACTGGCTGGCTCTCCCTACTTCTGGACGCCCTGGGGAGCTGGCACAGGCTTGGAGGGGATGGAAGTGGATGCTTCTGTTTATCTAGAGGTCTTTCTAGATGTGGAGGTGGCTGCGAGCCCAGGATGAGGATATTCCACGCATGACAGAGACCTGCAAAAAGACTGAGAATCTTAATTGGTGGTAGGAGCATTGACTTAGGCCTGTGGGCAACCCCGGGTCCCAACAGTGGTCTCATCTGCGACACTTTCCATTGGGGCTACTTGTACTCCAGGGGACCAATGGGTAAATTTGGCATCCATAATCCCTTTGTAACAAAGTGGCAGGTTGTGTGTTCATGTAAGTGTGTATTGGAAGGGAATGGCTCAATTGCTCAGCTCAGGGTCTGGAGAAGCCTGTGAGGCAAAGGGAGCGGGCAGCATTCGAGAGGTCCAGGGCCTCCAGTGAAGCCCTGGAGTGTGGTGCTGACCCACATGCTTGCTCAGCCTCTGCTGGGCAGCTCTGCTCTGGACAGTTCTTAATCTTACACACATGCCCTCGTGAGTCTCCTCCTGTGAGAATCCTGTCCCAGGCTTCTCTAGGACGGTCCCTCCTATTCTCCATCCCCAAACACTGAGTCAGACAGCTTGCTCTGGAATCTTATCACAACTCTAAAAGAGAGAGGATCTGAACTTAGAAATGAAAGTGCCCTGGTGGCATCAGACTCTGAGAGGACCTTCTCCCTACCCCTCTCTCTCCCCCTCCATCTTCCCCTCTCTCTTTCCCTTTCTCTCCCCCTCCCTCTCCACCTCTCTGTTCCCCTCCCTCTCTTTCTTTCTCCTTCTTTCTCTCTCCCCTTCCCTCTCCCCTTCTGTCTTCCCTTTCCTCTCTTCCCCTCTCCCCCTCCCTCTCCCTTTCTCTCTCCCCCTCCTCCCTCCTCCTCTCTCCTTTCCCCCTTTTTCTCTCTTTACCCCTTCCTCTCCCTTCCTTCTCTCCCTTTCTTTCCCCCTCCCTCTTTCCTTCCCCTCCTTCCCTCCCTTCCCACCATTCCTTCCCTCCCACCTCCTTTCCCTCCCTTTGCCCCTTCCTCTTTCCTTCCCCTCCCTCCCTCCCCTCCCCACCATTCCTCCCCTCCCCTCCTTTCCTCCCTCCCCTTCCCTCCCCTCTCCTCCCTCCCCTCCTTTCCTCTCTCTAGGCAGGAAATGCTGGTTTGGGATATCCCAGGCAAAACAAACAGACTACACTTTGCTACTCTTTGCTGTGCCATCATAAAGAAGAGCCAACAGAATCGAAGGGGAAAGAGAGAGGGTGCAAGCCAATGCCCCCATCATCTCCTCCCAAGGCTGGGCATAGAGAGGCAGAAGTCAAATCCCAGCATGGGCCGGGACAGAAGGAGAAGAGGGCAGATTTGACTTCAGGCAGAAGCCTGTGAATTCCCACAGGCTTCCCCAGAAATTCCAATTCCAAATCCAAGTGCCAACCCATGAAAAGGAAAGATATTACTAGCCCTCTGGTACTCCGGTTGAGCACTTAAGGACGCCTGTCAAGAATACATAGCTGTGTTCCAACCAGGGATGTGACCTGCCTGCACCTAGCAGCCCTGAGGAGAGTTCCTGTTTCTTGGCACATACCTAAGGCTGAGCAAAATGGTTATCTATATAGGAAAAGACAAAGATAAGCTTCTCCTCGTTCCTGTAAATGTCATGAAGCTTCTCTCCCAGCACATGGACCCTGTCTCTCTGTCCCCAGCATCCTTCACAGTAGAGATGCCAGGGAGAGCAGGCAGCAGAAGCAGGAGGGACCCTTAGCCC
>JADRCD010233247.1:0-11370 GCA_019843815.1 Montemys delectorum | reverse complement strand
TATCCCCTAAGGAACCAGGTTTAGAAGTTGAACCAGTTTTTTTTTTCCTTTTTTTAAGCTTTTGTTCTTATAGCTTATGTTCATTTTCCTCATTCAGAGAACAGACAGTAGTCCCTTTATGGACTGGCATATTGCGTCATCTTCAGGTCATGGTATCATGCTACTGACTTACAGGTGATAGAAACTTTTTATAAGAGATATTTTAAGGCAGATAGTTTTCCTCCTCATCTCTCACTGATCTAAACATTCACCCGAGCTCTAGGATGCCTGTTTCATCGCCGCAGCTTAACTTTGTGGAGCTTTTGCTCTCTGTTGAACCGTGTGTCAGATAATGAGAGTTGTGAAGACCTTCTTGTTTCAGAGTGTGCAGTTTTAGCTGGAGATGTTGCTGGGGGTGCACTGGGGGGAGGGGAGTGAGGAGGGCGTGTGCTTGCCTCATTTGTGAAGCGCTGTGCTTGGTTCTGGATGTTGATGAAACAGACACCTAAAATAAAATGCAGCTGCAGCTGAGGAAACCTGTGTATCTTCTTCAGCTTAACATATCTCTTGTGTTTGAGGTGCTTAAGCCATTACACATAGCCACCAGCACGTGTTTGTTTCTTTGCTGTAGTATGTTAACATTCTAGCATAGTTGTTGATCTGTGAGGTAAAATGAGGCTCTCCATTAAAATAAAATTGTTCAATGGCTTATAAGGATTTATGTTTATGATTGTGGTAGTCATGTAAAATTTTAATATATTTTTCATTTAAAATAATTGTAGTATTAAGGATTTGTTTTCTTCTCCAAAGATTCCCCTCTAGTAGTGCAGTGGTTGTGTGTAACAGAGGTTACATGAAGGTAGCCGACAGGTCATTTACGTAGGTCTCAAGGCATTGTGTGTAAGGAAATATTGCTTTAATTGCATAGCTTAGAGGAGCATAAGAACTAGGAAACTGTTTCAGTTTACTTTTCTTTGTCCTATAAATCTTTTTTTGCTAGCTGTTTCTTAAAAGGTCTGCTTCTATAAAAGGAACAATTGTAAAAATTGTAATGTCAAAAGATACGTTAAATGTGTATTTTAAAAGCCACTTTATTAGATAGATTATACATTTCACATGAATCTTGAAGAACCTTTAAGAAGTATAGGCAGGATTTGTTGAAAGAATACTCATTTAAACTTCCTGTTTCCTGGTTTTCTTAATTTGGAAAGGCCATGTCATGTCTTACTGCCTGGCTAGTGTGCACTTGCGTGGGCACGAGGGCGGGCTGAATGTGGTGCCCTCTGTTTGGTCCCAGAGTGCCATTTACCTTTCAGAGCAGAGGTTTTTTTTCTCTGTGTGTAGCCCTGGCTGTCCTGGAGCTCTCTCTCTGTAGACCAAGCTTGCCTCAAACAGAGATCTTCCTGCCTCTGCCTCCTGAGTTAGTACTGGGATTAAAGGCTTGCACTACAATTGTTCTGGTGTTGCTGCTGCTGCTAGGCCAGCTCAGAGATCTTAAAAGACTCCAGTAAGAAGTCTGAGATGAGTTTGTAATCTTATGTGTAGATTGGCAGACTTATTTCTGTTTGAAATGTAGGTATCCCTGGTTTCTGCAAACACCATGTTTGCTTGGATGTCTTGATTCACATCTGTGCCTATTAAGTCTCATGCCTGGCTTCTCTTTTGTTTCTCTTTTAAACATGAGATGTATGTGAGTCCTTGTGTTTCTGCTCAGCTTGGCCGTGAACAGCTTGCTGAGTGGGTCTGGGCAGTTTAGTACTGTCTCAGGTGTCTCTCCTGTGATTTTAAGTATCACTTGGTGTCGGCATGCCGTTTGTACCTCTAGCCCCATTGCCTCATGACTTGAGACTCTGTATCTCCAATATTATATGTCTAAAACAGTCCTCTTGAAAATCTCCTCATATTTTCCTCAGTGCTAGAAAGCAGGAGTCACTTTCATTAAGTCGTTCATGTTGAAAGCTCACCTGAGTATTTTGTTACATTCTGTGGAAGTTGTAGCTTGTCATCGACCCTTTGTAGCCTTATGTGGAGTATGTCTGAAGCGTCCCCCTTGTATTGGTGTCATCTGTCCCTCTCAAATTTCAGCAACGTTATCTTTCACTTGTGTTATTACACTAGCCCCCTCTGACCCCTCTATAATCCATTCTTCACCTATCAGCAAAGTAATTTTCTGGGATGGCATGGATTGGAGATTAAATCCAGGGCCTGTGAATACCACCAAGCCAAGGTTTTTTTTTTTTTTTTTTTTTTTTGAGAAAGCATCTAACTCTAGCTCAGGCTAGCTTGGAACTCACTGTTGCCTAAGATGGCCTTGAACTCATCTTTCAGCATCCCATTCCTAACATTATGGGTGTACACAATCAAACCTGGCTATGATCCATTTTGTTTTAAAATAACATCTTTCAAACTTGAATTAAACTCTCTAGTAGATTCCTGTTGTACTTAGAATGCTATATTCAGTACCAGGACTAATGTCTCTGGTCTCACATAATATCCCAGTTCCTGTTTTATCTCTGTTTTTGTAATAAAGCTCTGTGACCAAAAGGGTAGAAAAGGTTTATTTTGGTTTATACTTACAGCAATTTACAGTCAGTCCATCCTTGGGGGGAGTCAGAGCAGAAACTCAAATTGAAACCAAGGAGAACACTGCTTGCTGGTTCTATCACAGGTTCATGCTTAGCTACCTTCTTAGGGCCCAGGACCCTTAGGGCTTAGGGGATGATGCCACCCACAGTATGCTGGGCCTTCCTATATCTGTTAACAATCAAGATAGTCTCCACAGACTTGTCTACGGGTCACTCTGATCTGCATGGTCCCTCGATTGAGATGTTGCAGGTGACTCTTGGATGTGTCAAAATGATAATTAAGTCAACTGGGACTCTTTTCACTTTCTTGTAAATGCTCACAGAAGTACTCTTCTTTTCTTAAAAAGATGAACTTTGAATGCTGAGAGAATATACAGCAGCGCTATCTCTGTAATAGCCTGCAGCTGGGGAAATTCTGGTTTCTTGGTTGGCTAATGTGTGGCGCCTGGGATTTAATCCCGGGGTCTTAAAGCATGCTAAGCAAATGCTCTACCACCGAACTACATTATTCAGTTCCAGAAATACCAGCTCCTCTATTTTGAAACTTGAACAGAATCAGCCAAACGTTTTTGGTAGAATACCAGGATTGAGCTATCCAGGAGAGCGGGACAAGGAAGGATGAATGTTGCATCAGTGAGAGCAGACACTGTAGTGCAGCGCTGTGTGGAGACAGGCACCACGGGCAGGTCTAGAAGCAGGGCAGCTAGGATGTGTTAGGGCAGGAGCATTCTAGTGTGTTACCATACACGGTCAGAGAACTCTCTTGTTGTCTAAACTTTGCACTTAGTTTTTAGTACCACAGTTACAAACATTTCTTAGACTATAAAAAGAAACACGTTTGGCTTACAATACGTATAGCTCGTGTTTATCAAGAAACATTAAAAAAAAAATTACCTGTGTTTTTTTTCCCCCTGAGATGCAGGTTTCCTAGCCTAAGGGTTCTCCCCGCCCCCCCATGGAAATTGGAGTGTGTCCCTGTATTTTCAGAGATGACTCCTTCACAAACCTTTTCTTCTTATGATTACTTAACTTTGGGAAATCAAGCCTTTGTAAGATAGTTATAGAGCAACAAAACAGAAATTCCGTATGTCATTATAAAACTTAGATTAGCTTTCCAGGTTATTGCAAGAATCCTTGTGTACCCTGTGAACCTTCTCAAAGCCTTTTTTAAAAAGCTAAAGAAAATACAAGTTAACTATCACAGTCCCTGTGATAACACTGTGACATACTTCCTCAGCAAGCCCACACTTCCTCAGCCTCCCCAGACCGTGCACCACCACCACCACCGAGGACCAGCTGTTCAAATACGTGAGCTTATGGGGACGGTCTCACTCAAACCACCGCGTGCTGTAGTTCAGGGTTTCCAAGTGAAGACTTGTGGGCTGTCCGAGCTCAGCAGCTGAGCATGATTGCTGCCGCACCTGACAGCTTGAGTTGCATCTCCAGAGTCCATGTCAGAGCGGAAAAACTTCTCCAAAAAGTTATCCTCTGACTTGTATAAACATGGCAGGCGCGAGCACACACACACATACACACATACATACACACACACACACACACACACACACACGGGTCATAAATATTGAATAAGTAGTAATTTAGACCTAGATTTCAGATCAAATCCTTTAACACTTAAGGATAATTGTTTGACCATTCTGAATCTGTTCCCTCATCATTCAAGGGTAGGATAATTATTTTATTTTATTTTATTGGTTTTACTATGTAACTTAGTCTGGACTTGAATTCTCTGTCTCCCTGCCACATGCACCACCAACTTAGTTTTAAATGGTTAAAATGCAATACTATATTTTCTCAAAATTGTGTTTTCAGATGGATACGTGTACTCACTTTTTTCATTTCATCATTCTTGGTTCAGTCAGCTTGGGTTGTAGAAGGTAAATAGGGCAGATTATGAAATTTAAAAAAAAAAACAGCTGGAGAGGTGGCTCGGGGTAAGAGCACTGACTGCTGCTCTTCCAGTTCAATTCCCAGCAACCACATAAATGGTGGCTCACAACCTTCTGTAATGGGATCTGATGCCTTCTTCTGATGTGTCTGAAGACAGCTATGGTGTACTCACATACGTAAAATAAATCAATCTTTAAAAAAAAAAACCCTTCCACATGCCCTGTGCTATTACTTCAGAAACCTGTCAGTCAAAGCCAGCCTTCTGTTTGTGGCCTTTCTTGTGTATCATGTGAAGTGTATGTAGATTGCTACAGAGAAATGCACACTAGCAATACTTATATGTCGTGGATGAGGTAAATGCCATAGAGTATGATCAGGTATAGTGCTCCAGCTGTGTCATTGGGAATCATTTTCCTCATCATCTGATTCATGTAAGCCTCAAACAGAAACTGTAGGTTATATTTTAACCGTTTGTCTGCCCAGCTCAGCTTATGGTAAGGTTCTCTCTAACTCTCTGACAGTCTACGTAGAGATACTTTATAACTGTCTGGCTCTATGATTCTTTTCTTGTAAATTCTGCATGCAGTCAGGAAGTGTCTGCTTGTATTGTGAAAAGTTCCTGGAAACCAAAGTTCCCATTCAGTATTCTGTCCCTTTAGGTTTTGGTGTACATGAATTATTTGCTAAATAAACATTGAATTTCTTTTATATGGAAAGCGACCTGGGGAAAGAGATTCATAAGCTAGAAATTCACAAGTAAGAGTGTATTTCAGTGCTGGTGGTGCTCAGAGAAGTTAGTGCTACTTAAAAGTTCAGTGTTAAGTTTATTAAGGGATTTGAACCAAATCCATGTGTGTTGGGGGAAGGATGGGACCCTGGGGAGGGTCCCTGGAGGGCAGTGACACATCAGCTGCCCTGCAGAGAATTGGGAGAACAGGGTAGGCCAGGGAAGGGCACTCAAAGGATAGGGGTTGGGGCGACTTCATCCGTGTGAGAAGCAGAAGGCAGTCCTTATTTTGTTGATTATAGAGCCACAAAGAAATAGGTTGACTTGTTTCCTAGTCATGTATTTTCTACCCATTTTCTGTGGAGGCACAGGTAGCAGTGTTTATGCTATGTGGTTTATTTGACGATGATGGCTGGACTGTGCTGGATAGAAGGTTTACCCAAAGCTGAGGAATTGGTAGCCCAGTGAAGCTTGCTGAGAGGGCATGAAGAAGGCTGCTGTGACTGGGATGAGGGTGTAGAAGCCATTGCTGTCGAGTAGCCAGAGAGCTTAGCTTAGTAGTGGCATGAGAGTGGAGAAGATGCCTTTAGAAGTAGAACTGGAAGCTTGTCCGTCCATTCACCTCACCCCTTACAGTTCTCGCTGTGCCTGCCTGCTTCCCTCCATGCCTTAACCGGTTCCAAGTGCACACAGCTTTTACTTTTACAGCCCCCTTCCCTTTTTGAGATGAGGTCTCAGCCTCAGGCTGTATGTATTCCAGGATGCCCTGGGATTTTGGATGTAGCCTAGGCTAGCCTCAGATCCACAGTAACCTTGATTGTTTCCTAAGTGTTTGGGCTTACAGGTGTGTGCCACTGTGCCATCCCCTAACTTTCCCTGATTGTTTTGAGAGCCAGCCTTTATAATATACTATCATGTCTTCACTCTGTTCACATTTACTTGTTTACAGAACTTCAAGGTAGAAGTGAGTGTTGGGATGAACTGGAAATACTGGGAACAAAACAATAGCTTCTTACTTAAAATTGAAATGTCTTGTTCAACATGGATGTCTTTACATTAATTTTATAGGGATGCTGCATTATTTTCTCATTAGGTTTCTTGGCACATCTTTAAATATGTACCCTAAATTTTGCCATACTTACCTTACCTTTGGCCTGTCCTCTAGTAGATTTAAAGATCTCTGAATGACTAGACTCAAGGAGAAGCACATGAGCAGTGAGTGAGCGAGGGCTGAGGAGTTCTCTCCATTTGGGGAGGTAGGACAAAGGTTCAGTGGAAAAGAAGAGGGAGGATGATGGCCTGCCGTCAATGGAGAATGTGAGAAGCAAACAGATGCTGATGTCAGTGCTTCGGGGAAGTGGAGGAGCGAAGAGTAAAGATTGGAAGACCTGGGGCCCACTTTGATGACTAAGTACACCGTTAGTACCTGGGATTCCAGCCCTGTGGGTCACAGAGGCAAGAGACTTGAGTTCTGGGCAGACCTTAGCCTGTGCCAGTAGAGTGCTTCCTGGGAATGCAGAAGGCTCTGGGATGCCTTAAGGAGAGCAAGAGTTGCTGAGGTGTTCCCACTTTTAATCTGGAGGGTAAAGTAAAGCTGCAAACTGGGTGAGGACTAATACCCTTAGGAATTGGGAAGAGGGGGATTCTGCGATCATGATAGGCAGAAGCAAGACAGAAGTGCATATGAGTGCAAGTGTGGTGTGTGTGTGTGTGGGGGGGGCGTGTGCACTGCAGAGGCCAGAGAGGCTATCAGGTATCCGCTTTTATTATCCTTTACCAGAGTCCCTTGAAGCAGGTCCTCTGACTGGACCTGCAGCTAGGCTGGCAGCCAGTAAGCCCCAGCAGTTCTTTTGTGTGCCTGCCTCGTTAGGGTTCCAGGTATACATGCAACGGTTCCTGGTTTTAAGTAAGTTCTAGGATTTGAGCAGTCCTCATGCCTGTGCAACAAACTCAGTCCCACTCAGCCATCTTTTAAAATAAATTGATATGTCCTGGCTGGAATGTTACTGAGATTTTTACATTGTTTAAGTTAAAGTTTTTAAAATCTAAATTGTTGTCTAATTTTTTGTTTGTTTTGTTTTGTTTTTCTTTGAGACAGGGTCTCAGTCTGTGGCCCTGGCTGGCCTGGACTGAATTAATTCTAGTAGATAATTGAGACTTATAATACTTGTATGTCTATATCATTTATTTATCTCCCCTTTGACATGGCACAGACATTTTTGTATTATACATGTGAGGTTTTGACTTGAAATTTACAACATCTGTAACTATCATTGCACAAGTTTGCCTATTCTGAACATTGCTACACGTAGTTTCTGAGGTTAACCCCTTTCCTCTGAAATTACTGTGTATATTCCAAAACAACCAGTTTTTGGGTGTAGGTGTAGTGTTGATCCTTTTACACAGTCCAGGCTCATTCTGAATTTACTTTGTAGGAAGGCTGACCTTGAATTCTTGGCCCTCCTGCCTCCACACATTCTAGGATTATAGTGTGCTCTGCCACGCTCAGCTCTTACGTTCACTCTTCTATTTCCTAGTTTACAATCTCTGTCAAAGAAAATGCCCAAGTAAGAGAAAAAGTAAAAGAAAAAAATTCTACTTTTAATTTTGTATATGTATATGAGGGAATGTGCAGGTGTGAATTCAGGCAGCCGTAGAGTTCAGGCTCCACTGGAGCTAGAGCTCCGGGTGCTAGAGCGTCATGGCTTGGGCACTAGGAACCGAACTTGGGTCTACTGCAAGAACAATTAAGTCCTCCTAACCACTGAGCCACCCGAGGCCCCGCCTACCTTTTGGGAGCCTGGGAGACTGGGAGACTGTGGGAGCCAGCAGGATAGAACCAGCTCCTTTAAAGTTGTCTTGTGACATTCACATGCATGTGCTGTGGCACCTGTATGCCCCATGGCAGAAAGGCATTCCTGCCCAAATAACTACTTTTTAAGAAGTGGTTTTTCTACTACCTAGTATAAAAGCCGTAGGATGGTCTACATTTCCCCTTCTGTCCTATTCTCTATAGTCAGGCTGTCCTTGCATCACTGAATTATTTGAGGAGTCGTAGTAGTCTGCTGCCTATCTGTACACTGCTTGTAAACTGTTCGATACCTGTTGGCAAGCAGTATGAAATAAAACTCGGCGCCTCCCTCACTTCTTTTCTTATATATACCATTTCATCAGCAGCCTTTGTGTGTGTGTTGTACATTTCAGATTCCACTTTGTCCTAAGCATTTGCCCTATCTAATGCTCTCTCTATATGAAGCTTTTTAGTTAACTAGATTTAGTTCAGCTCAAATCTTGCTTTAAGAAACTGTTGTACATTATTTATCTATTTAGTGTATGTGTGTGTGACTGTGTATGTGTTGTTGTTGTTGGTGGTGTTGGTGGTGGTGGTGGGGGTGGAGGTGGGGGGGGTGGGGGGTGGTGGTGAATATGTACCAGGGCATGTGTGTGGAGGTCAGAAGACACATGTGGGAGCTGACTCTTTCTACCATACGGACTTTGAACTTAAACACACAGCAAGCACTTTTGCCTACCTAGTGAGACACCTTGTGGGCCCCCATGTCTTTCTTCTTCTACTAAGCCTTCTTCCGTTGGAAGCCATTGCTTTTTATTACTTCCTGTCTTGGTTTTCTCATGCCATGAAGAGACACCCATTGGGGCTCATTCTTCTTTCAGAGGTTTAGTTCTTTATGGTCATGGGTAGCCTGGCAGCAGACAGGCAGGCATGGTGCTTGAGAGGAGCGGAGAGTTCTGCATCGGAATCAGCAGGTAGCAGGGGAAGAGAATAAATACTGAGCCTGGCTTGAGCGTCTGAAAACTCAAAGCCCACCCCTGCTGGCACACTTTCTCCTGGAAGGCCACACCTATCCACAAGGCCACACCTCTCAAATAATGCCACTCCCTGGGAGCCTTTCTTTCAGACAGACACACGGCTGTTGCATGGATGAGCCCAGCTTAACATTTGCATACAGCTCATTTCTCCCCTCTTTCCCTTTTCCTCCCCCATCATTTTCCTCAGCCCCTTTTCCTTTTTAAAAAAGTAAGGCTGGGCGGTGGTGGTACACACCTTTAATCCCAGCACTTGGGAGGCAGAGGCAGGTGGAGTTCGAGGCCAGCCTCGAATTCACTACAGAGTGAATTCCAGGACAGACAGAGCTACACAGAGAAACCCTATCTTGAAAAACGAAAAAAAACAACCAAACAACAACAACAAAAAACCCCAACCCAAACCAAAACAAGTTAGCTTGTTAAATGTATGCATAGTTTTGCCCTCCTTCCTTCTAAGGGATGGCGTGGTAACAAGTGGTAGCTCCTCTGCGTGGTTGGAAGATCACATTTTACTTTTGTACTTCTGTACTTCAAGTTAAATTTTCTTAATTTAGCTCTTATTTTATCTTTTACTTTGTGCATAATTTATACTACTTTTATTATAAAACAAATCAAAATGAGGCAGTAGCATTTCATGTGTATAATAAATCTGCAAAGAAAAGAGCTCAACTGGGAGTTAGGAGCAAAGTCCAGCCCCTTCTGGACACTGGACTTCAATTTCTTACTACGTAAATAAAGGTTTCAGGTGAGGGGCCTCTTAATTCCTTCACAGGTCTTAATCTTTCCTACTCAGGTGTTCACTTGCTTCCAAGTAGGTAGCTAAGTAGCCCTGGCACCCCCCCCCCTTTTTAAAGCTATTTTTATTTATTTTTTGTATATGAGTACACTGTAGCTGTCTTCAGACACACCAGAAGAGGGCATCAGATCTCATTACAGATGATTGTGAGCCACCATGTGGTTGCTGGGAATTGAACTCAGGACCTCTGGAAGAGCAGTCAGTGCTCTTAACCACTGAGCCATCTCTCTAGCCTGCTGGCCCTTTTTCTGACTGAGAATAAAGCCAGACTCTGGTATTAACCAGCTCTGCTGTCATGTTTCCTTTTAGATTCCAGTTTGAGATTAGTCATTTCTGCTTTACTTGAAATGCAGTTTTGGGTCTAGTGTTGTATCCACAGCAGAAATCCATTAGTCATTGAAGAACATCACCTAACCTGGCTGTGGTTTGTTTGTTCATAATTTTATTTTTAAGGTATTTTCAAGAGAAATAATTCCAGATTGATGGATGAAATTTTAAAACAGCAACAGGAACTTTTGGGCCAAGATTGTTCCAAATACTTACCAGAGTTTGCAAATAGTAATGATAAAGATGATCAAGGTAAGTTTGTGGACAGTTGGACACTTGGTGTGTTTTATCTTGCTTTTTTATTCTTTATTATCAGTAAATTATCTTGCTAGAAGATAATGTTCAGAAAATGATAAAATAACAATTGACATTATATAAATGAATCCATGTTAAAGACTTTATTTAGCCAGGCAGATTTCATGGTCCATGAGCAGAGAAGCCCAGGAATGTATAATTACATTAGTGAGTTAGTGAGTATAGAAATTATGCAAACCTGGTTTTCCTATCAGGCAATATGAAAGAAGGTTTATAAATACTACTTTTGTAGTTATCAGTTAGCTAGAGTCCTGACATTTATAAATTGTCTTCCAGAGTCAGAAAGGCATATGGATGGTGCACACATACTCTACTGAAACATAGTTTTCTTTACTCTGTACTTTTATGTTACTACTAAATTGACTCTGAGTGTAGACGCATTTTTAGATAAACAAAAATTGTAGGTAGCCTCTTTCATAGAGGGTTTACTTACTATACAAAGTTACTTTTAGGATTTGGGAAAGGTGTTTATAAAAATAAGCCCCATTTCTTATAGAGCTGGGGTGCATGGCTCCATTCAGAGGAGAAAAGCAGGTATGTAGGAAGTAAGATACTGGCACAGAAGAGCGTGAGTGGCTTCTTGGTATCACAATTGTGTCTTTATTGCCATCTGAACTTATGTCATAAACCTGATTTTGAAAGAAATACTGAAAAGTGTTTTAAATTTGATCTTGTCTGTTCTTTTCTCTAGTTTTAAATTGCCCTTCGGCAGTGAAGGTGCTGTCCCCAGAAGATGGGAAAGCAGATATTGTGAGAGCTGCCCAGGACTTTTGCCAGTTGGTAGCCCAGCAGCAGAGGAAGCCCACAGATCTGGATATAGATCTGCTAGACAGCTTGCTTAGTAAGTCCAAAATGTTTCTCATTTTGTCTCTTTTAAATTTGATCTTCTCTGTTCTTTTTTTTTTTTT
>JADRCD010233246.1:0-13031 GCA_019843815.1 Montemys delectorum | reverse complement strand
CCCCGTGAACTTCATAGTAGGCAGGACTCAGGGCTGCTGATGTTCCCTGCTCAGTGCTTGTCAGGAGTACTGGCATTAGGACCTCCCAAACCTATGACATCACATAGGCGACGGCACGATGCACAGACTTGTTGCCAAGAATATTCCAACAGCCAACAGCCACCATATTCCCAGAATCCACTTGGCTCACCTCCCACCTTTATCTGCATTACATCATTATCCATATGTGTGTGTGTGTGTGTGTGTGTGTGTATGTATGTATATATATGTATATATATATGTATATATATGTATATATATATTGAACACCTCCCTCTCTCTCCCCTCTTCCTCTCCCTCCCCCCTCCCCCAATAAAACCTCTTACACATGGAACTGTTTTGGGCCTAGTGTGCTGTGTTCAGAATGCAAGCTGCTATTCTAACACATCAGGGAGTGGAAGCAAAGAGCAATGCCCAGCACTGCCATCCGGGGAGACGGGTTGTGAGCTTACAGGCCTCAGAATGGAAGACTCTTTGTGGCTACCCAGGGATACCAGACAAACCCAGGAGGCCTGAAAAGGGAGCACAGCTGAAGTCCTGGGAGGGACTGTCCCTCTTCCTTGCCCTTAGGATGTGATGCTTGCTCAAGGTGCCCTTAGGATGTCGGGCCGGCTCAGGTGCATATAGGAAGCCATTCCTCGGGCTTGCAACTCTGCATGGAGGTGAGCTTCTCATTGACAGAGATATGAAAGTTGGTGCTCTGAGGGCAGACACCAGGCAGAGTTCTCAGTAGTCCACGATGACCCCATTCTAAGAAATTTCCTTGTAATAGCCCTACTAAGTTAATGTTTCATGCAAGAGCACACAGAACGCATGGCTGTCGTTAAGTAATTTTTCTGGCTCCTGGTACATGCTGGACCTGTATTTCTTGACCTCCCTGTGAGTGGGACCATTGAGTTGAAAAGCAGAAATGTCATTGCCTCTGATACTGTGGCCTAGCAACGTCCAAGATAGCGGACCCATGGCAGCTTCACGGCACACAGGACAATCCAGCATTTGCTATAAAAAGCCATTGTTGTTTCAGGACTGTGTGTTACTGAAGCAGAACGTTATCCTGAAGGATACATGCAAGGGAACTCCAGTGCCTGGACCACATGATTTAAACCTAGCTCCATTCGCCATTCACACCTCCCCAAATTCAGGATGAGGCAAGAGAGGGACAGCTACAGGTCTTTGGTTTGTGCTTCAAGCTCCTCCCTGAAGGAGGAGCCTATGCCCCGCCTACCTCTCATGGTTACAGCCATTGGTTGAGCTGCCGTCAGCTGAGCCGCTTTGTGAACAGGAAGAGCAGGAGGACTTCCGAGGACTGGGTTGCCATAGGGATGGAAGGTTGTTCATAGAGACGTCCATTAGGTCCTGGGGCACTGTGGTGGATGTGGGTGGAAAGGGGGCTCAGCGATAACCTTGGTCAAACCAACGTGTATTACAGAAACCTCACCCCAAAGCAAGCAGCACTCCCAAAGCTGGCTCGGGGGCCAAGAAGGATCTGAGTGTGACAGTCCCAAAGTGCCCAACCACAATCTGACTGACGTCGTCTCTGAGTCCACCTGATCCAGTGAAAGCCACCACCAAGATTCAGAGGCTCTGGCTGCGGAGAAGGGGGTGGGGAAGGGGAGAAACAGCTGAAGAGGGGAGAAGAGAGGAGGGCGCGCAGAGCCGGGAAGACAGGCCTATCCCAGTGCAGAGAACCTCACCTCGCCATGTCCCCATTCAGTTCTGTTCCCAGGAAGATGGCATTAGAGAAGGGGGGGGGGGGGCTACTGGACACTTTCAGGGAAAGGCTGGGTCCTAAGTTCCTAGACATGGACCCCCACAGGAGCTTGTGTGATCAGAAGGGAGGCTGCTTCGTCCCAACACAGCGGCAGAGTTCCAGCACCAGGGAGCCTGGCTAGGGAAGGCAGCAGCACTGTTCGCACTTCTAAACTAGAAATCACCTTCAGGGGGCTCAGGTAGGGGCTCCCTGAGTCATGTGCCTGTCCAGCACCACCGATGTCCTGCAGACAAAACCCTCAAATGTAACCAGCTCCTTAGTATAGATTCTCTCTGCGCACAGTGTAGATTCCAGGGATTGGACCCAGGCTGACGGGCACAGAGGCAGACACCTCTACTCGCTGAGCCCTCTTGCTGGCCCAAGACCTGGCTTCCTTGTGTTCTTTTCCAGTCAAGGATGTAAAACCACGCCAAGCTCGTAGGCTGTATGGAGTGAGGCTGGATTTGGCCCCTGGGCTGGGATTTGCTGGTCCCTGTTCTAGGACATTAGACGGGTGGCCATTTTCTCGCCTGCTAGGACTTCTTAGGACAACCGCTCTCTCATAGGCTCTTCTGACTTCTGACCCCCGAGTGGGAGGGAGACTTTTGTCCCCTATCCTTATCATCAGAGCTCAGTGGCTGAATGGGTCACTATGACCCACTAGGCAGAAGCATGCTGGCTACAGAATGAAGCTTTTGCACCTGCTGACAGCGACTGGCTCCACGCTCCCTCCTCTCACAGAGTCATCACTGAGCTGGCCAGAAAACACCCTGGTTCTCAGCCTGTCTCAGGGGGAGGTGGAGGGTGGGTAACCATGCACCAATGGGTCACAGAACCTAATGGCTGCCTTCTGCAGGTGGGTACTGAGGGACACAGGGCTGCCTTCTGTGGGGCAAGGTGGGAACAGGGCTGCTCTCTGCAGAGCAGGGTGAGTGCTGCTAGGCACAGGGATGATTTCTGTAGGGTAGATACTGGGAGGCACAGGGCTCTCTGCTGAGTGGAGCGGGTGGGTACTGGGGACACAGGGCTGCTTTCTGCGGGACGGGGCAGGTACTGAGGGGCGCAGGGCTGCTCATTTATCTCCATCTCCCTTGGGAACAAGACTCAAATGGCAACATGGCTGAGGCGTTACCCAGTCCCTGGCGAAGGGGAACCAGACATTACTGGGGAGCTGCTCCTTCACACTCCTTGTGGGGATGGTGAGGCACCCTCTGGTTTGTGCCCACTGGAGCCCCCTGGCCACCACCAGCACGGACTGGCCCGCAGCAAGCATCATCCAGGCAGGGCCAATGGACATGGGCCGGGGGCTGCCCAAGAGGTCAAGGGCAACTTGAGACAGAAAACAAAAAGAATCAGTGAGGGGGGATGGGGGCTAAGGTAGGCGGGGCTGAGGCCACCAGAGAAACCAATTACCAGGCGTTCTAACCCTCTCTCCGCCCTGCTCCACACAGCTCCCACATATGTCGTGCTGATCAGAGGAGGAAAGACTGGCACTTGTACATACAGTGCCCATCCTGTGCCAGGCACTAGACCAGGCTTGCCATTCATCCTTGGTGACATGTAAAGAAGGCAATTGTCCTCATTTTGCAGCACAGAGACTCAGAATGGCAACATTAAGAGCAGCAGCAGGGAATGTTTCTCTTTAAGACACGGGTTTACCTAGCAGCCCCAACTAGCCTCAGACTTACAATCCTCCTGCCTCAGCCTCCTGAATGTTAGATGACGACAAGTGTCTATCACACCTGGCTCAGTCCAGTCGTGTGTGTGTGTGTGTGTGTGTGTGTGTGTGTTTGTGCAGGTGCACATGGATATGTGGATTCTGTATATGTTTGTGCACGTTTGTGGAGGACAAACATCAAGTGTTGTTCTCCAATACCATGTATTTTGGCAGTCTCTCACTGGCCCAGCACTTGGCAAGCAGTGTAAACTGGCCAGTTAGTGAGACCCAGGCTGGCTAATGCCTGATTCAGATTCCCTAGCACTCTGAGTGCCTGCCGCTACAGCATGCTTGGCTTCGTGTGTGTGTGTGTGTGTGTGTGTGTGTGTGTGTGTGTGTGTGCATGAATGCCCCAGTGTGAGCACATGAGTGCTAAACACGGAAGTACAGTTGTACGCAGAGCCCAGAGCAAGACCTGGGGTGCTTTCTTCTATTGAAGGTCTCTCTCTAAATCAAAGGTTCATCTAGGCTGCTGAGCCAGGGGACACAGGGCCTTTGCCCACTTCTGACCCCCAGGGCTGGGGTTATGAGCACAGACAGTCATGCTCGGCTTTTAATTAGATACTTGAATGTAGATCCTTGTGCCCACATTGACTCCTCATAACTCAAAAGGGTGCTGATAAGAGGGACTGCGGGGAGCTAGCACGAGCCTGCTCTGCTGTGTGTGCTGAATGCCTGTAGCCGACCCTAGAAACAGCCCATTTCACCCATGAGGAAAAAGAAGGCCAGGGAGGGATAGAAAGAAACCTGCCCATGTCAAGCCAGGGTCCCAGAGCCCAGGTCACTGTAATGGTTACTGTCCCCTCCTGCCCAGTGGCATCTTTACTAGCTGAATAAGGGGTAGCTATTGGTTCTCATTTTTGGGGAGGTGGAAGGTACTGGGACACTTAAGTTTCTGGGTGTCCTTTGCTGGCCCCAGAACCCAGGCCTATTGCCTCCCGAGAGTAACTTTTGGAGAGGTTCTCAGGAGAAGCCGGTGTGCTCAGGGTCCAGGGCTGCTTACCGAAGTCAGACTGCGTGCCAGGGTAGATGATGCGGAACACGTAATCTGTGGCCTCATCGTCTTCTTTGTCTGAAGACGTGGACTCGGAGGACCCCTGTGGGCTCCGCTTGCGCAACTTAGGAAATACCTTCCCCTGCAGGAGCACATCCCATGGTAGACCTCAGGAAGCCACCTATCCCCATGCCTGGCATCACTGAGGGTCTCAGTGAGGAGCGCTGGAGCACGCTCCCCCCCCCTACAGTAGGGCCCAGTGATACCCCATGGCTGGCATCCCCCAGCCTCCTCTAGCCTCCCCACAGCCAACCCCGCACCTTTCCTCTCTGTGACCAAAGCGGCGGGTCCAGCTGCCCGTGCGGAAGCAGCCCATTCTCCAGACAGGAGAGGAACTGTAGCAGGTGCCCACCCTTGGGGAAGCGGAAGGGCGGCCTCTGGATTCCATCCTGGCTCACCAGCACGACGGTCCCACCGCTGTCCACTGCCACCATCAGAGAAGAGGGGATGGCAGGGTGTCACCACAAAACATGCTGCGGTCCCCACTCTGCAAACACATGCCTTCAACCCTGCAGCCATACTGTGTGTTAAAAGCACTGCCTTACTGTAACACCCAGAACATCCCTGGGAGGCTTGGCTGTACATTCCCTATATTACAAGGGACAGAACCAAGGCTCAGAGAGGTTTTATGTCATCCCAAAGGTCACACCGCTGCTAAGTTGCAAAGCCTGGATCAGAACCAACCAAGGTCTGCCTTACTAAAGGGGATCAACACGTCGAGCTCCATGCCTAGACAAGTTAGGCGCACTCTGTTTATTCTGGAGGTTCTGGCTATAGTGGGTAACTGACCTCTGGTCTGCAGACCACTGATTTCAGAGTCACAAAGATCTGGTTTTCAAGTCCCCTCTCTATAGCCAACACTCTGCGTTATCTCATATATGTCTGTGCAGCGCCCCCCACCCCTGGCCCCCTATCACTGAGTGTTTGCAGCGATTCAGAGCAGCCACACTAAGAGAAATAATGCAGTTTGCTTGAGGAGGCACACCTGGAGTGTCTCGTAATGTTAAATGAATGAACGTGGGGAGCAGGGGCAGAGAGCCACCACGGACACCCAGCCACCTGCTGTCCCCACGGTTCCTACCTTGCTGGTGGCAGTGCAGGTAAACTATCTCCTCTAAGCGGATGGTCACAGCGTAGTCCCAGTAGACACTGGAAGGGAAGGTGAGGGAAACTGTGGGAAGCCAGAGGTCACGGAGACCCACTTGTCCCAGCATCTGTGTCCTCGAGCCTGCCCAGCCATCCTCTCCTTCCTTTGATCCTACAACCACAACTTTCTGAGTAAACCCCCTTCTCCCTTCTGGGCAGTTAGCAGAGCCCAACTCTGCCAAGTATCTAACCTAGGAGTCTGGGATGATCACCTGACCCAGGCTGGCCAATCAGCACTGACCGGTCACAGTGAATCATGCAGGGTTGGTACCATGACTCAAGCTCCGTAAGAGAAACGATAGACTTAGTCTTCAATAGCCCAGGAAGAGGGCCTTGCTGCCCAGGGACGTTCAGAACCATGCAAGGCCTGTCTGAGCACGGGATGGGCAGACAGGAAAGCAGAGGCAAGAGACAATGATGGGTTCAGGAATGGCTATTCCAGTCCCCGGGGTCTAGCGTGAGGTCTCCCACCCCTGGGTTCTTTGAATCATTGGACAAATGGTTCAGTCGCTTGAGCTTGGCTTTTTGTACCTGGAAGATCAACATCGGTACTAGTTCAGAGCCCATGCTGCCACTGTGCAGCTGTGGGCAGAAGTCAGAATGGCCTTGCCCAGTTCTGACCTTCCATGGACTAGTGGTGTGATTTGAGGAGCCTCAGTTTCCCCGTATATAAAATGAGGGCTCTAATATCCCCAGCTATAAAATGGAGGTGCTAATACGATCTCCACTGTAGTGTTCCTATTTCATTTGAAGGACTCTACCCAGAGCCCCTCACATGGTCGTTCCGAGTACTGACTTAATAGACTTCTAGCTCAGGACCCCCATGATCCTGAAATAAGTTATTCCCCTATCAGAACAGCCTGTGAGGGGGTACGTGGGAATGTAGGTTCTGTGGCAGTCCGGGAATGCAGCCATGCAGAGACCCTGTACCAGGAAGTGGAGCTCAGCAGGTACCACACAGCCTCCCACACCCCAGGCAGATTCACCACAGTCCCACCGATGTGCCACGATGCCAGCCAGGACTGAGCACATGGCTGTGGTCCAGGCCCATCCAGCCCAGCATCTCCGGCTGGTCTGAGGGATGGATACTCTTCCCATGTGACCTTCCTTTCTTTCTCTTCTGCGCCTGCGCTCATCTCCCCCAGGTCCTTCCCTGAAGAAGTCTCTCTTTCATCAATCCTTTCGTGGCACCCGCTCTTGGGAGAACCCAGAGTAACATAGGCATCACGCTAGCAGCTGCGACCCACTTCTGACACCTTCTGTGAAGGGCTCAACTCCTACACCCTAAGTACAGCTTGGGAAGCTGAGGTGGGGGTGGGGTGTGAGGTGCGGAAGTGACATCACTGGGGAGAGGCGGGGCTAGTTCTTATTCAGTCCGATGTGTCTTCATGGCTTGCTGAGGTGCCATTTACAAGCTCGATATTTGCTATCCTTACACTTAACGATAGGCCTGGGAGCACACTTGTACATTCTTTAAAATTACATTTTTATTTATTTAGTTGTGTGTGTGTGTGTGTGTGTGTGTGTGTGTGGTGGATGCACACCACGTTGAATGAGTGGAGGTCGGAGGGCAATATGAAGGAGTCAGTTCTCTCCTTCCACCAGATGGGTCCCAGGAACAGAACTCAGGCTTCGAGGAACTGAGCCATCTCACTGGCCCCTGAGAATAAACTTATGGCTGTGAGCAGCTGACCACGCCTACTTGCGGGGCTCTGCCACCTGTCTCCAGATGCTCCCAAGGTCAGTGTTCCTTCTGAGGCTACAGCAGCAGGGAGGCGGGGCCAGGTAACCGTAACAACCAGTTCACACAGCAGGCCGGGCTGTCTGGCCCTGAGGAGAGCATCTCCGTGTTAGGAGAGTAGAAGGACTTGAGGCGCGTTCAACTGCAGTTCTCTTACCTTTTCTCGTAGTCCAGGTCCCCCACAGACCCGTTCATCAGCTGATTGGGTGTCCACTTCAAGGTCATGACGTCAGCTGTCTGGTGCAGAGACAGGTACCCTGGCACGGCCTCCATGTCATCCCTCTGCAGAGAGAAGAGAACTCAGGCCTGGCCATGTTGCTGGACTCTGGTGGACACGGGTCTGACTGAGCCTTGCCTCAGAGATGCAGAAGCAGAATCAAAGGGTTGGGTTGTTTTTGGCAACCTCTCAGAAACCCATCAACACGGAGCTGAGAAAGCAGAGAAGCTACCTGCAGTCCTTCCCACAGATATTACCCAGAATCCCTCTCCTCAAGCACCTCCCACTATACTTCCACCCAGCAGCCTGACCCTCTGCCTGCCTAGAATCTATCCACCCACTTCCCATTATTCCAAGTCACTGAGTGGGCAAGAAACTGTTCCTGTCTCTCTTCCGGGAAGGATACCCTGCCTGCTGCTGAGCTGAAGTCTTATCCATCTACAGCTTGGATGGGGATGTCTGGTCACCCCTGGCATCTCTCAACTGTGACCCGGCTGCTGATGGCCTGATCGCACACACACAGTCTCAGTCAATCACCCCCTCGACTGAGCTTGGGTGGCTGTTAACTTGCAGGGAGGACACGAGAGGAGACTCTGACTCAGCTTTGAAAGGAAAAGCTACTGTGACATGGACTCGAGAACAGGGTGACAGTCCATTACTCATCTCTCCAGGTCACCCAGTCCCACACCCCCCTGGAAAGCAGAGACGCCATGCTCCACGAGCCTTCGGACCCTCGCTGGAGATGACAGTGAACAGTCTGTACTTTACAGAACTGCTGGGTCAGAGAGGTCACCAAACTTTTTGTGTCAAGGGACTGACAGGAAGTACCTTGGGTTTTGTGAGCCATATATGGTTTAGGGCAACCACTTACTTCTGCTGCCAGAGCCTGGCATGGTCTTGTTTCAATGTCTTGATGACTCATATTCTCTCCCTTTCCCTCCCTCTCCCTCTCCCTCTTCTTCTCCCTCTTCTTCTCCCTCTCCTCCCTGCCCCCATGGATGGAATCTTGAACATGCTAAGTCCTCTATCTAAACTGGGTCCCAGTTCTTAGCATTCAAAGCTTCTAGTTGGTCATTTGAAAACTGGCTACACTGGGCAGTGGTGGCACATGCCTTTAATCCCAGCACTTGGGAGGCAGAGGCAGGTGGATTTCTGAGTTCAAGGCCATCCTGGTCTACAGAGTGAGTTCCAGGACAGCCAGAGTTACACAGAGAAACCCTGTCTCAAAAAACATAATAATAATAATAATAATAATAATAATAATAATAATAAATAAATAAAACTGGCTACATCTTAAGCTCATTACTTCCTAAACCTAAGGTATTAGGGCCTTGTGCCCCCTGGAATGCAGGTATGACAGTCCACAGGGCAAAACGACATGTGGTCACCCAACCATTAAGGCTATGACCACAGAGCTGGGACCACTTCCTGCTTCCTTCCAGCTGCACCAGAACACCACACTGACCGTGACCCAATGACAGAAGACAGAAAAGGACAGCCTCCCTCAGGGCGGGGGCTGCTCAGGTCTCATGCTCTACCCTTGTGCCCAGCCAGCCATTGGAGCACAGAAGGCAAGCATTCACAGAAGCAGCTGTTGTGGGAGCAAATCATAATCCTGCCTCTTGTTTGGGTTTCAGTGTTGCCATCTCTACAGTTTTTGCAGCCCAAGTCACAGCAAGCACTGGCCAGGTGTCACTGAGGAAGAGTACCACACCTTCATAATACCACACCTCTGCCACCCAGAGCTTCTGGGTAAATGTTTGCTGAGTGACAGCAAGAGTACATAGCCAGGCAGATGGCCTGGGGATGGGGGTGTTGGAACAGACTGGAAAAGAAGTGGACAGCCAGGTGGGTGGGCAGAAAGTGAAAAGCTATACACACAAATAGGTCAGCAAGGATGAGGGGATGTGGAGAGTGGAAGAGCTGAAGGGCAGGGCAGCCAGCTAGAGAGATTGCCACGTGCACTGATGTAGAGATGTTTGTGTGGATAGAGGTATGCATGCGTGTATGTATGTGTAAGTGGATAGATGATGGAGGGAGGGGTGGGTGGGTGGATGAATGGATGGATGAATGGGTGGGTGGGTGGGTGAATGGATGGATGAATGAGTAGATGGATGGGTGGGTGGGAGGGTAGGTGGATGAATGGATAGATGGGTGGGTGGATGGATGGATGGATGGGTGGTGGGTGGATGGGTGGATGGATGGATGGATGAATGGATGGGTGGGTGGATGAATGGATGGATGAATGGGTAGATGGATGGGTGGGTGGGTGGGTGGGTGGATGAATGGATAGATGGGTAGGTGGATGGATGGGTGGATGTGTGGTGAGTGGATGGGTGGATGGGTGGGTTGATGGGTGGATGAATGAGTTGGTGGGTGCAAGCACTGCTGGGTCAATGAAGCAACACACAGAGGTGGCTGGATGAGTGGATGGTTATATTGGTAAATGAATTGATGTACAGGTGGAGTTGTTGGTGAACATATGAATGAACAGATGGGTGTGTAGGCACATAAATAAAGAGGTGGGTGAATTGATGAATAAAAAGGACCTCTCTGCCCCCATAACCTGTACTCAAACCCTCGGAACACAACCTAGGCACACCAGAACTCACCGGCTGAACCAGAACATTGTTCTTTCCGTAGAGCAGGGTGGCCCTGGAATTCTGGTGCAGAGATTCTACATAGTCCCGGGCAGAGATGGATGGTCGGTCGTCCATGCTGCCACTGGAATGCCTCTTCTGGATCTGGTATCAGCACAGGAGAGGGAGGAAGGGGGGGGGGAGCCAGGTATGAGGTGGTGACCTTCAGGACTCCCACCCTGTTCCCTGCCTGCCCATGGGCCAGGTCCAGACCCTACTCGAGGCCCTCACACTGCCCGCCCATCTCACACAGAGCGCCGGCCGCTTGGAGGGTGAGTCCTGTCTCAGATGTGAGCTGTGGATCCGGTGTCTTTGGACCAGCTCGTCGGCTGAGGGGTCGGTCCAGAAGTGATCTGCAGTCTTCATCTTGGTATACTCCAGGGCACACGGCCCCACTGCGGAGCACACAGGGTTGGGAACCTGGAGTCCCCAAAAGTGCCCCCACCCATCTGCCTCAGAACGGCTCCTCGGAGCGCTCTGTTTCCCTCCAGGCAGTGAGGATGCCCTAGAGTCGAGCAAGAAGACACCACAGCAGAGACAGGTCCTGAGCCCCAAGAATAAAGGA
Organism: Montemys delectorum; assembly: GCA_019843815.1. NCBI lineage: Eukaryota > Metazoa > Chordata > Mammalia > Rodentia > Muridae > Montemys > Montemys delectorum. The sequence goes on along the minus strand of JADRCD010233246.1, from coordinate 2,163 downwards.
CCAAATGCACTCTGCACCCATCTTACCCAACAAAGATGCCAGGATGGGTCCATCCACCGGGTCCATCAAGAGCGCCTCCTTCTCGTAGTATTTACTATTGGGAGGAAAGGACATGCAGGTCTGCATGGCGAACACCAGAGGGCGCACGAGGGCAGACTAGGCTCGCCTGGCTGAGAGCCTCAGCTGCAAAAATAACTGTATCTCATAGGCTGAGCAAAGCAATTGATGAAAGGTGCCTGGCCTGGAACTCAAGGGCACTGGCTCGCCCCACACAGCCGTGACTTTAGGAGCGCAAAAGAGTCAGATATCAGGCTCTCGGGTGACGCTGTCCCGTTACCAAGGCAAGAAAACGCTGTCTGCACTCACAGACTCCCCCACCCTGACAGGTCAAAACAAATGCCAGCCCCAAGCCTCTGAAGTTTGACCCTGATAGTCGTGTGATGTCATGAACGCAATGCTCATGCTGAAAGTTTAGGGATCTGCTTGTTTGCAAGCGATACAATGGAATGATTTCCCAGTTCCTTGAAACACATAAATATCAACATAAAGATGTAAATATCAACATAGAGACTGGAGGGAGGGCTCCACAGTTAAGTGCCCACTGCTCTCGTAGAGGCCCCAGGTTCGATTCCCAGCACCCACATAGTGGCTTACAATGATCTGTGACTGTGGTTATCAGGATGGGAACTGCTCAGGAAGTCTTACACTATAAAACACTGACATCAGATTACTCTGGAAGAGTCTAGACTCACTGCGTATTTTCAACAAGCCGTGGCCTGCTAGATTCATCTCTACACCTTCTCTGGAAACTACTCCGTGCTCTTTAGCCTGAGAGATCACCAAGACACAGAGAGGGACACTGACTGTCCTGCAGTCAAACAGCTATTAAGTAGAGGAGACTGCAGAAGGACCGACCCCAAGATCCCTCCATCTTGCCCTAAATGTGAAGCCCCTGTTTGCACATTGCTCTTCTGCACCAGAATCCTCTCCAGCTTTCAAAGCTAGCGAGGGCAGGGTCAAACATGCAGACAGCTTTTGTGGAAGCTTTTCAAACCTCAGGGGGGGAAAACCCGTTTCTTTTCGAGGGTGAGGTTCCCAGAATGGCCAGCGGGTGGCGGCAGAGCGCAAGCGTCCTTCTCTCACCTGCTGTTTTCTACCAGGTAGTGGACGATTTTGTCCAGGACCCTCTCGAACAGGGCGGTGCGGATCCACAGGTGCTTGATGGCCAGCGGGGACAGGTTGGGCAGCTTCGGCAGCTTCCGCACGTTCTCTTGTAGGCCCTGGATCTGGTTTCGCCTTTAAGACCGGAGGTAGGAGAGAATACACTCAGGAGAGGCAGAGAGGAAGGTAGAGGGGGATGGAGAGGGAGGGGAACGGGGAGCGGGGAGGAGGAGAAGGGAGAGAGAGGGAGGGGGGAGAGAGGGAGAGGCAGGAGGTGTGGCTTTCGCCCGGCTGAGAGGACCAAGCACTGCCCTCCAGGCTGGCCCTAGCTCCGCCCCCATGCACACTCACGCCCTCCAGGCTCGCCCCAACCGCGCCCACACGCACATTCACGCCCTCCGGGTCTGCCGCAGCCACGCCCCCGTGCACGCTCACGCCCTCCAGGCTCGCCCTAGCCCCGCCCCCACGCACGCTCACGCCCTCCAGGCCCGCCCCAGCCACGCCCCCGTGCACACTTACGCGCTCTCAATGAGTTGCTCCAGCTCCTGGACCTTGCGGCTCAGCTCCTCGGCCGGAGGGAAGCCTTTGCCCACCTTCATGAAGAGCGCCGCGATCTTGTTGCTTCGCAGGAAGCCGGCCGCCCTCCGCCGCAGCCCGTGCAGCACGCAGGCCTCCACGGCCGCTGCGGAGACACAGTGGTCGGTAGCCATCTTGCCTCTTGTGCAGTCTCCAGCACCAACAGTGCAGAGAAAAGAAACCGCATCCGTGCGCCAAAGGAGTCAAGAGGCTAGCGGTTAACGCGCACGTGCACGGGGTGGGGAAGCAAGGTCCGCCATCTCTGCGCGTCTTGTCAGCCATCAGCCTGCTGTATGGCTGTGGGCAATCACTCCCTCTCTTTCTGCCTTAACTTCCCTTCGAAAGGGTATGCACACTGAGTGACCTGTGGGTCACCATTGGCAGCTGTTGTCATTGTCACGATTGCCATCTTCCTCACCATCACCT
>JADRCD010233245.1:0-11739 GCA_019843815.1 Montemys delectorum | reverse complement strand
TTTTATTATAGGTTTAGAAGATACTCAATTTCCTTACAATCAATCAATTCTATCAATAAAAATAACCTATTGTGCTTCAAGTTATGTCCTATACCTTTGTATTTAACCACAAAGTGTCTGGTAGCATTGGTAAAATATGGTAAAAGAACAATCAAGAAAAGAGAAAAAACAAACTAGAATGTTTAAAGTTGAAACATTACTATGAAAGAATTAACTGTGAAAGGACCCAAAGAACTGCACAACCTTCCACTACTTCAGAATTTTTATACTGAATCAGTATCCATTGTTAATCTGGCTCTCATTACAGTATATTCTTATACTTTGGAGCATTTTTGAGATAGAATTAACTATATAAAGATTCTTCTCTAATGATCATTATAATCAGTGCCTGGTTGGTGTTTGCCAATTGATTTTAAATTCTTAAGAGAGCATGAGGATTGTGTTTATGTTTCTTTATCCCTAGGGTTCAGCATCTGGTGGGTCATCAGTAAATGATAATTGCTTCTAATTAAGTCAAAATTGATGGAATTTGTACAAAATCAATAATTTTCAAAGTGGACAATGAACATAAAGGCAGACCAGTTATGATTTTCTAGTGTGAAAACAGATATTGTTTCTAAGTTTTCTGATAAAAGATGTGGATTAAGATAATGTTATCAATGTTTCTATTTCTGACTTTTAAGCAAGCAATAATAATTCGAAATCTTCTAAACATAAGCACATGTTTGTATAGGCTGAGCAATTTACTATGTCTGGCATTGACCAGAAATTTGAATGACCTTTGCATTCTTCAAACATCTGCTACATCTCTCATAAATAGGGCAGAATAACAAGTAATACAGAAGAAAACCTCGCTTCAGGCTTTAGAATGTAAGTCTTTTGGGCAGGGGGATTATGGATGTATATGCTTTTAATCATGGAAGATTATAAACATTCAATCAGATTTTTTATTGAAAAATAAAATAGCTTCCGAACACGCACTGGAATTTGAAATGAAGCAGGCATCTCCCAGAATAGTGAGGCTTCTTAACAATAGCAGTGTCCATTGAGGAAGGACTTTTAACTTTTTCAAGAACATTGGCAACAGATTGGGATAATGAACTTCCATTCCTTTAACAATCTTAAAGACACAGGTACAAGCTTCAATTTCATTATGAAGTAATTGAAGTTCAAAAAGCTTAACACCAGTTACAAAACAGAAACTGAAAGAACAACATTTGAATCTAGTCCTTCAATATGTTCAGATGCATGCTCCTTCAGTGCCTATCTCTTAGAGGTGTTACCAGATGAAGGTAGAGAAGATAATAGTTTGATCAGTGTTTGCATGCACTGGGTTATGGTTCTCAACCTTTACATACACTAACTTACTTTGTCTTCAAAGAAGTTATTTGTGCTAATTGACAATGAAGAAAGGACTTGGTCAAAGGCACACAGCTAACATGTGAGGCCAGGTTTTGGGGGAAACTAGTATTTTCAAATTTAATTTTGGTATTAATTTTAAATTCTAAGAAAGAAAATGAGTTTACTATGTCCTTTGCAAAGAGGGCTCTGGACATGGTAGTAATAGAAGTACTGGCTGCCTGCATTCTCTGTTAAATAGGGCATATCATAGATAATTATTAATTCAAAATACAGTACATATTAGGCACCACATGTATAAGCTTTTTCTTCCAAATGTTCCCCAATTTAATAGTTTGTAAAATGATTCATGAAAGTAGCATACATTATTATATAGTTATGTAATTCTGTATATATACATATATATGTGTGTATATATATATACATGTTATGTTTTTCTATATTTAGTTATGTAGAAATTTCCAACACAGCTATAACTCTTGCGTTATATCTGTTTCATATACTATTGCAGTTTGAGTCTTTTCATCTAAATGCCAGGCAATTTGCAATTACATTTTGTTTTTGTTTTATGACCTTTCAGTTCCTATCCAATCTATTTGACAGTGCTCATCCGACACCTGTGGCAATTTTGCCCAAAATGGGAGTGTGTTGTCCTGAGACACTAACTTGTGCTGAATAAATCAAATCAAACTCAAAACTTCTGCAACGTCTATATTATCAATTTATCTCCAAATGGGATGACATAAAGAGTTGTGTTTTCTGGCATGATTTGTTTCTTTAACATCTACGTTGATTCCTGTTCATGCATGGACAGATTCTTTTAAAAGGGAAACTGGTTATTTTTATGAATAAGCAGTTCATCATTCTAGTGAGAGTAGAAATAAATGGGTTGGACAGAAAGTGGAGATGATATATGACAATCACAAAGAAGCTCTTTGAACTTTATCATTTGTCACATGAATTTAGACAAAGTAGGTAGAGAGACTGTGTAGCTGATATATTTTTGATATTTAATCATTTTCCACTCCTACACCATAGCCAAATATTCATGTGTCCATTCTTTTTGTCCTTTAAAATAGAACATTCATTTTGAGTGGCAGGGTTGGTGACTTAAGCTGCTTTCTCTGCTCAGCACAGCACAACACCCAGAGAAGACACTCAGCATTCTCAGTTTGTATTCTCTGTAAATTGCAGATTTGTGGAAATAGTGGCTGGGCACCCACCAGAAATCCTTACTTCCATTTTTCCTTCAGTTCCTACTTATTGTACAGTCATGAATAAATTATTCCCTCCTCAGCTTTTATCTGTGCATTCGGCCTAATAATAATTGTTATTACATTATAGACTTAACTGAGATAGTTATCCCTTGGGATGACACATTGTAAAGACTGTAAGTACTACTGACTTAATCATTTGGATTAAAATTCTTATTGAGCACCAACTATAAGAAAATAAGTTGTTATTCCTTAAAGAAAAGAGATGAGAAGCTAGATAATATGCAATATAATTTAGTAATTGAAATTGGGGTTCAACAAGTATCTAAATATTTCCTAGAATCAAGGCAAAATTAGATGGCTGAAATTTATAGATAGATGCTTGCTTCTTTAAGATCACTTACCATTGAAGATCATAGCAGGATCATTACAGCCAAGACTCTGCCATACATAGTGTTCAGCATGGAAGAGGAGAGAGAAAGAACTACTTCATGTTCTTTTGCAGGGCAGCCACAGTTTCCTCTGTTATTGGAAGCCTGTGTTATGTCGACAAGTTGGTGGGAGGTAGATTTAAAGGAGAAAGATTATATTACTGAAAATAGTGGCTAGAGTTAAACCCTTGGAAAAAGCACATTTTTTTTTCAATTATTTGATTACACAGATTTCAAAGAGCTTTGTGTAGTTGACATCTTTGAGGGTTTGTGTGTGTGCACTTTGTGTGTGTGTGTGTGTGTGTGTGTGTGTGTGTTTGTGTGTGTGTGTGTTTGTGTTTGTGAATGTGTGAGAGTGTGTGTGTTTTCATCAGCTTTATTTGAATTTTTTAAAAAAAAATTTTGGACATTTTATTTATTTACATTTCAAATGTTATCCCTTTTCCCTGTTTCCCCCCAGAAAACCCCTCCCCCTGCTTCTATGAGTGTGCTCCCACACCCATCCACCCACTCCCAACCTCACTGACATGGCATTCCCCTACACTAGGGCATCTAGCCTTCATAGGACCAAGGATCTCCTCTCTTCCCATTGATGCCAGATAAGGCCATCCTCTGCTACAAATGCAGCTGGAGCCATGGGTCCCTCCATGTGTATATACTCTTTGGTTGGTGGTTTAGTCCCTGGGAGCTCTGGGGCTGGCTAGTTGGTTGATATTGATGTTCTTCCTATTGGGTTGCAAAACTCTTCAGCTCCTTCAGTCCTTCCCCTAACTTCTCCATTGGGGTCCCCATGCTCAGTCCAATGGTTGGCTGCGAGCATGTGCCTCTTTATTTGTCAGGCTCTGGCAAAGCCTCTCAGGAGACAGAATTTTTGATTCACAAGAGCAAACTAGGAATGTAAGTAATATACATTTGCACCCAGAACAAATTCAATCTTGAAATTGTAGAACTGACAAGATCATTAAAACAAGTATCAGTAAAAAGATTAGCAAAGGCTTAGTGGTTTGCCCAAATTTTGAGTCCAGATACTCATGAGTCATGAAATTGATTAAAAGTTGCTTGGGCTAAATAATTACATGTTTAAAATAATTGCTTAAACAAAAAACATTTCAATTTTTTTCTAGGAAACTAGTAACAAAAGTTAAGTAGGAGAGAAAGTTCTGTGACATGTTAGCTGGTGTTATAGAACATATAGATGTGTAAGGACATCATATTTGTCAGTACATAATCTTTGTCCTTTCTTTTCCCATGAGACATGGGTACAGTTCCACATTACTAAAGACAATTCTTAGTAATTCTTTCAACCATGATATCATTTCAGCAGAAATCAAAATTTAATTTAGAGCTTTGTACTTAAATTTCTTGTTGTGTAAACCTGATTGAGATTCTGTTTGTTGCATACTCTTCGTTCCTGAAGCAGAGTTGCCTACAGGCTTTGGGAGCAAGAGATTTTAGAGGATGGTGGTAGTGCTAACAGCAATGATGTTTCCACAAGTGTAAACCTAGAATCTGAAAATGTTCCTATATAGTAAGCATCGTGACTTTAAAAAGAGTATCCAGCTGTACAATAGATAGTTTGAAATTATTTCCTCTGTCTAGCTTAAATTTTGTGTCTATTGGCTCACCTCATTGCAGTGAGCCATATCCCCCCACTCAGGCACAGGCAGCCACATGATAGTCTGAACTTCTATCAGCTTAACTTGTTAAGTTGCATTTTTTTTTATTTACCTATGTTTATGTGTGTGTGTGTGTGTGTGTGTGTGTGTGTGTGTGTGTGTGTTCAGGGGTATACACATACACACACACACACACACACACACACACACACACAGACAGACAGACATACTTGTTGAGGTGCCATGTTTAGTTGAGATCATATGGTATTGATCCTGTGACTTTCTCAACTCATACCATGTTAACTATGGTTATTAATTACATATTACATTTTCATTATTGGCAAGACAGTAAGTTTTTTTGTATTCCAACATATAAAAATATAGTACTTTAGATAACATATGTTAGCTGGCTCAACTTGTCCATTCACATTTCATAGAATATAGAAATTTCAGGAAATATTGGATATACACACGCATACATAACCACTTAATTTCATCCTCAATTTTCTTTATACTCTTACTACCTTAATCATGGATCCCTGTCATTTACCCAATGTACATTACTAGCGTATTATGTTTGTATTTCATAGTAATAGACCGTATGCATCTTCTAGAGTGTCTCCAAAATATGAAATTACAGAACCTAAAACAAAATACTACCTTACATCTAACTTCTGTAAGTGCAATGTCATGAGAGCAAGTGACATCAGTGCTAAGCATCTGAGACTGGTTGTTACAGAAGCTGGATTTTTTTTTTCACTTCATGGGCGGTTACTGACTTTTAGTAACGCAAGGCAGAAGGCACCTGAGAATTTCCGCAGATATATCATCTTTCCAAAGCTCATCTCCTAGCTACCATGTGGTGTGCACTTCACTGTTATTGTAGCTTTACTTTAAATAATTTCCCCAAGGACGTGAGAATTTTGTTGTGAAACATACAATGGAATGAAGGATTGTGTTAGACTATAATTGTTCTTAGATTCTTTATCTCTTGAATCTACCTCATTACTCATTTGATGAGGCTTGAATAAGATCATCTTAACATTTACTGGTATAAATGTAATATGTAAATCATTGGAGGAAGCCACAGACTGAAAATTACTTATCTTCAATGATTGGGTGCAGTCTTGTTTTGATCTCAGAGGTTGTTGTTTTTCTTATAAATTTTGGGATATCTGCACAGAATTTGCCCTACGAGCCTTTCTAGTCTGAAAATGCACCACTTAAAGTGATGCACAGTCCTGAGCCCCTGGAGTGTCATGTCATTGTTCTTATGTTATAGACTTCAAAGCATGCTTCACTTTGCACTTTCATGATGGGGATGTCCAGCTTGTGTTATGTCATATATCATATCGTACCATATCATATCGTATATCACATCACATCATATCATATTGTTTTATGTGTAAAATCTACATTGAGTGAATGCTATGGCTGCTTGGTGCTATGTAAAAAGAACAATATATACTGCGCTAATCAAAAATCTGAGGCAAACCATTGTTTCGTTCATCGAAGGATGCATTATTTAGTCACAGAGAGGGTAGATGTGCTGCAGAGCTCACTGCAGAGGGACCAGGGCTGTGAAGTTACACCTGACAACTACAATTCTGACATGCTTTACTTGTTAGTTTGTGATTTCTCAAGTGATTTGGACCTTTCTCAATGATAAAAAATAGTAGAAAGTGTTAACAGTTTGCTTCTAGCTTGATTGGCTAGAAAAGGTTGGCTTGTTTCTCTCATTATCCCTCAATATCCTGAGATCTAAATGCCATATTCATACATATAATATTTCTTTATTTGAATACAGTACTATGAAAAATAATTAAATTGTACTTTTCCAGACACTTTTCACTGACAAAAAAAAGTTGTTTCCTGTGCTGTGTTAAAAACAGGTCATCCTTTTAAAGGTTAGGAGTTTATCTGAAACCCGGAGTCCTGCAACTTAGGTCTACGTATGACCTCAAAAATCTGCACAGATATTGTGAATGTGTGGGGTTTGTGTGTGTGTGTGTGTGTGTGTGTGTGTGTGTGTGCATGTGCGTGTGTGTGTGTGTGTGTGTGTGTGTGTGTGTGTTTGTGGTGGTGTTCCCCCACCCTGCAAATGTACATAGAAAATGAGAGTGTATGATTCTGTTTTCTTTTTTCTTTTTATAGAGATGATATCATTCTCAATGACTTAAATAAGTAAGGATGGCTCCTGACATACAAGAGAATTCAAATCCTGGTTCACAGAATCAAACATTAGCTACACTTTTTATGCAATGTTCCATCATCCACAGGTCATTTGCTTTTCAGACTCAAACCGTAAGTATGCTCAGAGCCAATTTAAAAAAAAAAAAACAAAAAACAAAACTTTTTCACTTTGAAATTTTTATTTGATCAACAGTCTCGAGATCTGAAGGGGATTACATTTCCCCCCCTCTTTCTTATTTCTTGAACTAGCATAAATAATCCTCTTTGTGATAATACCCTGTCTCCCAAAGCACTTGTTTATCATAAGAGCACCCTTGTTTCCTTGGACTAATACACTCTAGAAGCTGGCTGACTTTCTGATGCAAATGTCAGACAGGAACCATGTTTGCCTTTGTAGCCAAATCACTTGGTTTTTTACAACACTATGGTTGATTTATAAGTCTTTTGAAATATTGAAACGGCCCCTTATACTGAAAGAAATACAACATGCAGACATTTTAGTGTAAAAACATTTAAAAGAGTAATTTATAGCGGAAATAGAGTTCGGGGATTTGGAAAATACTAAACTCTGAGCCAACTAAGCACTGTCAGTGAGAAGTGCATATATTGGAATGTAGCTGAAGCCAATCCCTAGGGAAGATTATAATTTGTGACTTTTTATAAGGATACTCAAATGAAGTAAAAAAAAAAAAAAAGCATCAAGATCAACTGTTTCATTTCCTACCTCTTGATTTTCCTTTTTGATTAATTGTGAAAGTATCTATAACCATGTGTGGAATGAAAAATAGAGTCTCTATAAGAGTTAGATACTTGATTGGGGCCATAGCACTATTTATCTAAAAACTAAGGAGAATTTGGAGAGGGGCTCAATTATTATATATACTTAATGTGCCAGCAACCCCGATGAGCAGCTTAGGTGTTATTATAAACTGCACTCCTGTCTTTCCTGTAAACATTGTTAGGTTGCATGTATCATTACTTTGGAAAGGAAAGTCAGAGAGGTCAAGTATCCTCTTACCATCTCAGTTATTAAACATTTGAACAAATATGCAGTCCAGAAATTCTGATGAGAAGGTAAGAACAGAGTAAAATTCATATATTTCTTTAAAAAACAATTCTGTTATATGTAATTTGGGGGGATCATAAAGGAGTGACTAAGTGCAATTAGTAACTGTATTTTCCAACCATAGTTGGCATGTTAGCAGTATAGGAATATGAAGTAGGTCCTGAGAATGGATGATAAAATCTCATAGTTCTTCCCTAAATCGTGGGAACTGATGTAAAGAGAGACGCAAAGCACATTCTCCAAGACCATGCTCAACAGCAGACATGTGGCATAAAACTCAAAATGGATTATGGAAGTGAGAGAAAAGGAACAAAATGAGGAACAGGAAGATACTGATGAAACCCAAATGCCTTATAGTGTGCATCCTTTCCTGTTAATGTAGTCATTTTAGGGGTTGTGAAATTTGTATCCATTGTTTAGGACAGCGAAGAAACAGAAGCCTATGGCTTTAAGTTGCCCCTTATGATGGAGGCCAATAATCCCAACTACTCTGGAGCCTGAGACAGTGGGATCCCAGGTTCAAGGTGTACCTAAGTTATGGAATTAGTTCAGTACTACCTGGAAGAAGTGGAGGGGAATTAAATATAGGTGACTTTGACTTCAAAGGGCTCTCATTCCAGTAAACACGACAATAAAAATAGTGGTAATGTCAAGATGAGGGCTGTCTGCAATGGTCATAGGTGAACGCAGGGATCTAAATCGACTGTCAATCACCAGGAGAGGTTTCACAATAGAAGAGATGGCTAAGCTGGGCTAAGTCCAGAAAAATACAGATTAGATAAGTGTGGCACATGCTTTAATGAGGTGTCATAAAGGGGTAGAAAGTACACTCTAGAGACATAAATGATTTGGATTTTCTCAAAGTCAGACTGAAAAGACCCAGGAAGGGGTTGACTGGTAGCAAGAATTAACATGACCATCCCTTTAGTAAGACAGGATGCTGTTCACCACTGCCAGAATGCTGTTCATCCATTCATTGTCTTGCAAACATCTATCACATATCAGAGTGTAGAGAGCCGCATCCGAGCTGGCAGCCTCCAGTGTCTTCTCCCTGTAACAAGTAGTCTGCGCATGTGCCTAGGGCCAGAGAGCGCCAAGTCACAGCCTATCCCGAGGCGTCTCATGAGGTAATGAGCAAACAGCCAATCAGAGGTGAACACGCCACTCCAGGGTGTATATAAGCAGTGCATTTTCCAGGGCTCGCCCTCTCCTCGCCACATGGTAATAAAGGTTTGCTGCAGAAGGATCCTGTGTGTGTCCGTGTGTTCCTGCAGGTGGGAAAATAGCGCGGACCACATCAGAGGCTCTGGCATTCAGTAGAATGTAGTTTTCCAATGTAAAATATTGTATTTGCAATTGTTAAAAGGTGAGAATAATGTTTTCTCTTTATGATCTCTGTGACAGCTTGGGTATTCATTGTGTAAAATCAAAGATATTTGAGGCTTGTTACTTTAATATTATAATTGAGCTTAAATGGTAGCTGAAGATCACAATGGATTTTAAGAATCATAAAAAATTAATAAAATATTTCAGTTCATACTAGTACTATGAAGAATAAAGACGAATAATCTCAACAAAGTATTTTGAAGACTTGTATATTAAACCTCACTGAAAGAGAAAATGTGACTCAATTAATGCAAAGACAATTCATACTAATTAGAAGAGTAAATTTTGTTATGATGAAAATTATTCTAAAACTAGTCTCCAGATTTGAAGTAAACTAGTTGTTTCCAAAGTTCAAGTGCAAATGTTAGGTACCCAAAATGACAACAGCTTCATTGGAGGGGAAATAAATTTAAAGTCTAATAGCTCTCTGTCGCTACATTTTTTTAAAAAAGGCCCATTGGTTATGTTTCTCAGTTCTGTGACAAAATACCAAACAGAAATATGTCACGCAGTATGTATACAGTTTGTACACATGTACTTAAAGTATACACGTAGCCCAAAAGTAAATGTGTATTCATTTAATCAACTAAATACAACCACTCACAGCTAAAGAATAAAAACTAAATAGTAATGTTATTTTCAGCAGCAGCCAATTCAACAATGTTCAAATTCTACTTTAAGTATTAATGATAGGTAACTTATACAAACATTTTTTCCCTTGTGAGTTTTTAGTTTTGTGTATTAAGAACAAAGTCCATAAGGACATGCTCCACTATGTTCATAGCTGCCTTATTTATAATAGCCAGAAGCTGAAACAACCCAGATGTCCCTCAACAGAGGAATGGATATAGAAAATGTGGTACATCTACACAATGGAGTACTACTCAGCTATAAAAAAAAAATGAATTTATAAAATTCTTGGGGAAATGGGTGGATCTGGAGAATATCATCCTGAGTGAGGTAACCCAATCACAAAAGAACACGCATGGCATGCACTCTCTGATAAGTGGATATTAGCCCAGAAGCTCAGAATACCCAAAAATACAATCAACAAACCACAAGAAACTCAAGAAGGAAGACCAAAGTGTGGATACTTCATTCCTTCTTAGAAGTGGGAACAAAATACCCATCTAAGGAGTGGCAGAGACGAATTATGGAGCAGAGACTGAAAAAAGAGCAATCCAGAGACTGTTCCACCCGGGAATCCTTTCCATATTCAATCATTAAACCCAGACACTATTGTGGATGTCAGCAAGTGCTGGCTGACAGGAGCCTGATAAAGCTGTCTCTCCTGGAGTCCCTGACAGTATCTGACTAATACAGAAGTAGAGACTTACAACCATCCATTGGACTGAGCACAAGGTCCACAGTGAAGGAGCTAGATAAAGGACCCAAGGAGCTGAAGGGTTTGTAGCCCCTTAGGACAAACCACAATATGAACTACCTAGTACCCTCAGAGCTCCCAGGGACTAAACCATCAACCAAAGAGCACACTTGGTGGGACTCATGGCTCCAGCAGCATATGTATAGCAGAGGATGGCTTAGTTGGTCATCAATGGGAGGAGAGGCCCTTGGTCCTGTGAAGGTTTATGTCCAAGTGTAGGAAATGCTAGGGCCAGGAAGTGGGAGAGGGTGGGTTGGTGAGCGGGAGGTGGGGGAAAACAGGGTTTGTTTTCTGTTTTTGTTTTGTTTTTGTTTTTGTTTCAGAGGGATAACCAGGAGAGGAGATATCACTTGAAATGTAAATAAAGGAAATATCTAATAATAAATAAAATAAATAAATAAATACATATGGTATGTATTTGATTAACAACAACAACAACAGAACTAAGTCCACTGTGTATAGTTGTATAGGCACTGAATTATGGGATAAATTTGAGAGAAAAACAGTTCCTGAAATTCACGTATGGCTCTACTCTTCACACCAGAGACTCATCTATGAGATAGAGCCACATATTACATCTTTACACTCTTTTATGTAGACTAATGGAGGCTCAGCATGTATACACAAAAGAAAATAGAGAACATTGATGTTCTATGGTTTATATTAAGGAAAAAATATGGAGTCCTCTGAAAAAAGACAGGCAGGCTGATGTTTATGGAAGCAATTCTAGAAATAGAATGTACTAACAGAGTCCTGAAAAGTGAACTGGAGTTGATGCTATTAATGAATTGGAATTGGTGGCAGAACCCATAAGGTTCTAGAAGTGAAGGCTGGAGGCATCTGTCTTCATGGCTTGACTTAGTGCATCAAGAGTGTATCTTTGGACTTAGGTCTGGGAAGAGAAGTTTGGAAAATGTAGGAAATAGTTTGACTGAGGATGATAAGGAGTTGAACTTTCAGTGTGGGAAGAGAACTGAACTTTCAGATATTAGTCTGGATACAGTCAGAATAGTACTTTAGCAATAGTCTTGGAAAGATATTAAAATGTCCTTGGAGAATCGCCACCCTTTGCACAGCTGCCTTCCAGCCT
>JADRCD010233244.1:0-20730 GCA_019843815.1 Montemys delectorum | reverse complement strand
AACAAAACAAAACAAAACAAAAAACAAAATGTATGGCTCAAAGAATAAAGAAGCCCCAGGAAACTGGAGGAAGCTGAATCTTATATTCAAGGAGATAAACAGATTAAAGGAGTGGTGACCTCGGAGCAAGATACCACCCAACTCAACTTATTGTTTATGCTTTTGAATCTGAAGAAGGGATTCGTATATGTAGGTGTTAATACCACTTATCGTTTCCATTTGGACTTTCAATTTGAAATGAACTCCAGTCCAGAAATGGTGGGCACACTGGTGATTCAGATCATGAGGATGCAAGGTAGGCTTTTGATCTACATCTTGATACATAGTGACCATGAAAAGATTAGGCCCCAAAATGGTGGAATGTGTATAATCCCAGTATCAGGAGAAAGCCACGCAGATCCCTGCGTTGAAGGTCTGTACCTATAGAATATGCCGGAACACGCAAACTTAGGAAGTGAAGAAGTTGGAGATCAGAAAAGGAAAGCTGACATATAATATAACAAAGGTACAAATTCCAGGTCCAGCAAGCAGCAACACTTAGCAGCTTCTGTCATGTGGCTCTGACTTTGAAGTCAAGAATAGAAGGGGTTCCTGGCACAGTTGATGCTGGATAGCTAGAACTAAGTAATTGCCAGTGATTAAGATGTGGATGCTTGAAGCCAACCGTGGGACTGAGCACAGAGACTGCAGTAGAAGACTTTGGGGAAGGACTGAAGGAGCTAGAGGGGTTTCTAACCCCATAGAAAGAACAACAATATCAAGCAACTGGACAATCCGAGTTTCCAGGGACTAAAGCACCAGTGAAAAAGGATTCATGGAGGCCCCCATGGCTCCGGCTGCGTATGTAGCAGAGGATAGAATTATCTGGCACTAATGGGAGGGGAGGTCCTTGGCCCTGTGAAGCTTCGATGCCCCAGCATAGGGGAATGTTAGGGTGGTGAGGTGGGAGTGGAAGGGTGGGTGAGCACCCTGATAGAAGCAATGAGGAGGAAGAATGGGATAGATGGTTTGCAGAGAGGAAACTGGGAAGGGGGATAACATTTGAAATGTAAGTGAATAAAATAAACCAATTTAAAAAAGAAAAAGAAAAAGAAAAGTAAAAAGAAAGACAGAAGAGACCAGAATTATGGGGGTGAAGTCTTCTGGGATGTGTTTCCTGAATGCAAAGAAGCTGTAATGCAGAGATAGCCAAGGTTGTACCTTATGCTGCAGCTGAACTTGGTAATAGGTATTAACTCACCCAGGTGGTACTGGTTTTGAAGGAAGGAAAAGCTCATAGAGGGGAGCTGACATTTGACATTATGAGAGCCAGGGAAGGCCATTGGTGAGGGTGCAGCCTCACTTTCAGTTTGATGATCTAGGACTGAAAGGGTCAAGCAAAGAAGTTGAGGCTTGGCATCATGAAGCAAGCCTTCGAGAGGTTGCATGTTGAAGCCTGGCTGTAGCATGAGACTCCAGCAAATTGTAGTTTCCAGTTTCTTGGGATGATCACCAAGAATAGCAGCAGCTGTGAAGTCAACCAGAACACTACAGAAGGCAGAGCTGTAAAAGTGACCCAATGGCCTTTGGAGGAGTCCAGAAGATCATCTATAGATCCTAGACATTGGAACAAAATGCTGTAGAGTTGAAGTCGCCTTGCATATCCCAAGATGTTAGAGATGTCAGATCCGGGAGATATCTGCCAAGGAAAGCTGCTAATAGGGGATAGAAACAGCCTAACAGAAAGAAATGTGTTGCAGTCATCAAAGCTGAACAGAATTGCACATTAGACATGGAGATGCAGAGTTTTCAGTTTTCCTAGCTAATTTTGGTCTCACTTAGATCCAGTATTTCCTCATTATGCTGTTTTATTATTAAATCCCATGATGTTGGAAATATATAATCTACCTTTTTGACTTTGATTTGATATGCAATTAAAGTTAAGAGATTGCATGAATATCAGCAGAGACTTTGAACTTTGGACTTTTAACATTACTGAGATTGTGATAGACTATGGAGACATTTGAAGTTGAACTGCATCTATTTTGTGTTATGCTATGACTAGGTATGGTTCCCACAGAATAATGTGTTTGGACAAGCCTACGGGGGCAGAGAATGGAGTGTGATGGTTGGAATGTGCTTAGTCTAAGAAATAGCACTATTAGGAGACGTGATTTTGTTGAGGAAAGTGTGTCATTGTGGAGGTGGGATTTGAGACCCTCCCTCTAGCTACCTGGAAGATAGTGTCTCCCAGTTGCCTTAGAATCGGGATGCAGATCTCTCAGCTCCTTCTCCAGCATCCTGTCTGCCTCCATGCTTCCTGTGTGATGACAATGGATTAAACCTCTGAAGCTGTAAGCTAGCTCCAATTAAGTGTTTACCTTGGTAAGATTTGCCTTGGTGTCTCTTCATATCAATGGTAACCCTAACCAAGACAAAAAGTAAACTTATTTCTATATTATAAGGCTTTATATAAATATTCCCCAGCTTTACAATAATTGGGTAGAATGAGGCAAGCATACTGGCTTTACTTTCATTCAAACGTTTTTGTTTTTGGTCACTTAGTTCATGAAATAAGACAAACCAAAAAAAATAATAGTAATAAAAATAATAAGAATGAATTCATTTTACTCCTATTTATATGTGACATAATTTAATTGGCATTTAATTTCCAATTATTAGAATCCAGGATCAACCACTCTTTACAATATTTATCCTAAGCATTGATATTTATACATTTGTTGTAACAATTCCTATTTCAATCTGGTCAAACTGATCTTTTTCTGTAAAAGTAATTTTTATTTGCCTAATGCAATTGTCATCTCAGATATTTCCTTTTGAATCGTCTCATTCATTCTGTGAAATCTTTCTCTGATTTAGCACTTTGTCTACCCCTCAATTAGACATCATTGTTTTGTATTAGTGTGTACCAAGGGGATGTCTATATTCCAGCCACAGGAATTAAAAGTGTGCTGTGTGTCTGCACAAGAGGATATTCTTATTATTACTTACTTAATGGTTATACTTTAATTTGTTTAATACCATTATGAGTTGAATCCACTTCTTAAGCTAATTAAATAATTATATACAAAATAAAATGTAATAGCAAAATGGCTTAACGAGTTAAACTTTTTATGTCAATCTTGATAACTTGTACATTGTTTTTGGGATTCAAATGGTAGAATGAGAGAATAGTTATCTTTCATATACAGTCTAGAACATGCGTGTCCAGTACAAAACCTACACACAATAAATAGTAAAGTAACAAATATATTTAATATATATCTTTTAGTGTTTTATTCTTATTGGTTCTATTAGCTTTCATTTCTCTGGTATATTTTCAAATTATATAGAATACTTAGCTGTTTTTTTAAATTTAATCTCCTGGTTCTGTAACCACTGTTATTCTTCATTTACAATAATTAATCAGCCTCCTCATGGATTTAGTCACCTACCTCTTTATTCAACAAGTGATTTTTTTGAAAACCAAATACCAATATCAAGTTATTGGATGGTTAAATTAAAATTTTCACTTTAAGACCTCTTTTTAAAAATTTTACATATTAATAATATTACTTTGGATAGCACAGCATGTTTCATCTTCCATTATAATGCTTGGATTTTCCTGATGTATTTGCTTCATTTTGTTTTATTGCTGACAAATACAAAACTAAATCTAATATATCTGTATGTATATATGTTTGTCTATTTATTTATTTTTCTTTTTTGACTATTTGGATTAGTCCACAGGGCCATTTTTTAGTGTTATCCAGTTAAATATGTGCTTATGGTATTATTTCTCTATGTAACATATATGAAAAAAAGCATATATAAAGAGATTAGATTACATTTACTAGATAAGTTACATATTACATATGTTAGATTACATTAATTTATTAAATTATATTATAGTAGGTACTTTTTTCTTAATTCTGCTAAACTGGATACAATGCAACCAACTCATAGCTCTGTGAGCCAATTTACATCCATTACATTTTGCATCAAATGTTGTATGCATAATCTACATACATTTTAAACCTCAGAAGACATTTTTCCTGCTTTATTGAGGTGTAATTAACACATAAAATTATATATATTTAAAGATTATAAGATGATGTTTTGATATACATATACATTTTGAAATGATTACCACAATCATACCAATTAACATATCTATAACCTCACACAGCTAAAACTCAGAAGTCATCATTGTGTTTATTTCAAAGTCAGTATTTGTGTATGGGTTTCTTCATTATGCCTACTCCTAATATTGTAGGTTATTCTTTCTGATATTAATGCATTCTACTTTAAGCATATTAATAGTCATCTTAGTAACTTTTCTAAATTGAATATCCAAATGAAACATTCCTTTTGTGATTGTCAATACACTTTTCACATTGTTATACTTGAAATATATACTTTATAGTATCTCAACATTCACGTGAAAGTGAAAGTCTTTTCCATTCAGCTGAAATGGTGTTAATTCATAGTAACCTGCCACTCCACATTGGTATGTTGATTAGTTATCACTAATTATGGTTTTCCTTTAACAGTGGAACTTTTATTAACTTTAACTTTACTTTTTGTTGGTAAATTAACTTGTGCTCATGTGAAATTGATGGGTTGAAAGTTTTATAGTCATATGCCCATCACAAAAATACAGTTTTTATTGCCTTAATGTCCACTTGCATGCACTGCAAACATAGTCACATTTCAAGATAAAAATGTTTGTGCTTTATCATAACTGTCACTTCTTTTATCATTTTTTTGGTGGTATGTTAGATTGACCCGTGAAAAAGCACCTCAGGGAAATATTCATTTATTTTAGTTTACAGTTTTACAAGGAATAAACCATTTTATGATGGGGATATCAGGGCACGAGATGCATGACATCAGCCTAGAATTCAAAAAATAAATTGATCACCTTCCATGCATATAAAAGAGGTAGTATTATATCTGGGGTATAATTACAAAACCTTAGGTGCTTCTGTTCCCCCGTCTTCTATCTATTTCTATATCATAGTCCACCTTTGAGAGAAATCAGGAAACGTACTTAAATAAACGATTGAATCTTAAAGAATAGAGAGAATAGGTCACATGCTTGCTTACAGGTTTATGTACTGTCTAGCTTCAGTTGTAGTCCAGGAACTTATAATGTTCTCTACATTATATTGGATCTCTTTTTCAGCTAACATTCAAGATAATCCCCCAACCATCTACATACATGATTTGAGAACTAATCAATTTATTTTACATTATTTTTTTTTCTTTTTTACAATCCAGTCTTTATTCCCTTGCTGCTCTGCCCTCTGAAAGTTCCACATCCCATATCTGTCTCCAAGAGGATGTTCCCATCCCCCAACCCTCTACCCCAACCCAATTAGACCTTACCATTCCCTGGGGCCTCAAGTCTCTGGAGAGTTAGGTGCATCTTCTCTCACTGAGTCAAGACCTGGTAGTCCCCTGCTGTATATGCGTGGGGGGCCACATATCAGCTGGTGTAGGCTGCCTGGTTGGTGGCTCAGTGTCTGAGCAATCTTAGATGTCCAGGTCAGTTGAGACTGCTGATCTTCCTATAGGGTTGCTCGCCTCCTCAGCTTCTTCTTGCTTTTCTCTAATTTAACTACAGGAGTCACCAGCTTCTTTGCCTTGATTGGGTGTATCTTCACCTGACAGGGTGTATCTGCATCTGACTCTTACAGAAGCTTCTTGGGTCTTTCAAAGGGCAGTCATACTAGCCTCCTGTTTGTAAGAACACCATAATATCAGTAATAGTGTCAGGCCTTTGGACCTCACCTTGAGTTGAATCCCAATTTGGTCTGTCACTGGATTTCCTTTTCCCCCAGGCTCTTCTCCATTTTTTGTCCTTGCAGTAATTTTAGACAGGAACAATTCTGGGTCAGAGGTTTTTGATGCCCAGATGGCAACTCCATCTCTCCACTTGATGCCTTGTATTTCTACTAGAGGTGTATTCTACAAGTTCTCTCTCTCTGCTATAGAGCATTTCATCTAAGATTCTCAGGACTCAAAGGGAGAGACCGTACATGAAATGCCCAACTAATTCAATTTATATTGCTTTATCAAGTAACAGTAGCTGCAAAATTTGACAGTTAAATTTACCTAGGACACTCAGCTCCTTGTCAATTTGACACACAAATGCCTGTCTCTAAAACAAGCACTTACAATTTTCGTCTCAAAGAATACTCAAAATACCATATTCACATTAATATTATAATGTGAAACATAGTACAATCTTTAAAAGTACTGAAAATATAAAAAAAACTTATAATACTCAAAAATTCAAAGTCTTTTATAAATATAGAGTTTCTTAAATATGGACTACTGTAATTCTCTCAAATGTGAGAATTGTTATATAAAAAGAATGACATTTGAGACAAACTAAACACAGGTGTGTTAATCTAAATGTTATGGCTCGATACTTCATATCTGGACATTACTCATGATTTCCAGAACTCCAATGTCCTTAAGCAGAACCAACTACCAGTTCTGACATTCCTAGTATGTATAAGTTGTTATAGATTTAGTCTGTTTCTATTACAGACCTGCTTCGATCATTGACAATATCCCATAATCTTAGAATCTTCAACATCCTTGATCTTCCAATGCAACTAAGTCTTTACTTTTACCAGTGACATCTCAGCTCATGTATGCTGGTAGTCTATCCCTATCAAGGTGACAAGTATCAGATGCTCTCTCATTGACTTATCCATGACTTTAAACCAGTTTCACTTGAATAATTGTTGCATACCATTGGTCTGTTTTTATTGAGAGCTCAAAATGCAGACTGCCTTTCTTGCATCACTTTGCTCTCAATAATGTATTACCTCAATCAAGGATCTAAAAAGTATCTTGTATTCTGTAAGCAATACCCAAAAGTAAGGTGTAAGTTTGCAAATATATACGCCTATGGAGACACTTCTTTAAATCACATCATTTCTCTTCATTAAATCATATGAGAGAAAAATGTGACTGTAATTTACTTGGTATAGTGTTTTTACGAATAAGCCATAGTTCTGTGAATTTTATAACATGTTTTCTTTATTGCTAAAGAATATTTGTTTAGCATAAAATTTTGTTTTTATAAAATCTCTATTATATTTTCCTATTGTTTAGTGTAAATATACATTTATTTATTTATGGGATGATTTGATGGCTTGCTAAGTAATCTATGAATAGATTCATAGAAAAAGAGTTGAGTAATATGAACTAAACATACAGAATAAATTGCATTTCATATACAAATGTATATTTGAAAGTTCCAGGTGTCTTAATGTCCATGTTCTTGCCTGGGTTTTTCTGTAATTATTTGTTAATATTTGACTCATTAACTTCAGTCATTTTAAAAACTTTTAGTGATATCACTTTTATTTCATTTTCTTTTCTTTTTTTCAAAGTTTTCTCATGGCATTTTATTACAACAAATCTTTAGACATAGCTACATTAAAACTCCTCTTGACATCTCTTTAGCAAAGCACCCATGAACTTTTCCACAAGAATGAGTTCTACTAACAGAGAAACAGTGTTCAGAAAAAGATCTTGTAACAAGTATATACCAAATACTTTTTCAAAGTAGCTGTGACCTCTTTCATGAGGATCGGTTGGTTCTATTAACTGAGAAACAATGCTTAGCATTCTGGAGGACACAGATAAGGTTTGGATTCATAGACTAGAAAAGATCCTCAGATTAACAAATAACAACCATTCAAGCCTTCCAAGTGAAGAAGTGTCATTTCCTTCCATTGAATAATAAAAAAAAGGAACATGTTTAACAATTCTATTTTCACTAGGGTTGATCTTTGAGCACATGGACCATGTGTACTTCTATAAAGCAAGAACCTAAATTACCCATAGCTATGAGTAATACAATATTATATTTAAAGGCCACCAAAGACTCATACTGTCAGTAAAGTACAGGATACAAAATCAATGCACACACACACACACACACAAAAAAATAGATTTTCTATATCTTTTTTGGTTATTTTATTTATTTACATTACAAATGTTATTCCCATTCTCAGTTTCCCCTTCATAAACTTCCTATCTCCTCTCTCCATATCCTGGCTCTATGAGAGTGCTCCCCTACTTGCTCCCCTACCCCTGCCTCAGCTTTCTAACATTCCTCAACGCTGGGTCATTCAACTTCCACAGGAGAAAAGGGTTCCCCTCTTATTGATGCCAGATAAGGCCATACTCCGCTGCATATGCAGCATGAGTCATGAATCCCCACATATATACTCTGTAGTTGATGGTTTAGTCCATAGGAGCTTTGGAGGATCTGCTTGGTTGATATTGCTGTTCTTCCTATGGGTTGCAAATCTCTTCAGCTTCTTCAGTACTTACCCTAACTCCTCCATTGGGGATCCTGTGCTCAGTCTGATGTTTGGTTGTGTGCATCAACATCTGTATTGATTAGACTCTGGCAGAGTCTCTCAGGAGACAGCTATAGCAGGCTCCTCTTAGTAAGTGCTTCTTGGCATCAGCAATAGTGTCTCAGTTTGCTCTCTGCAGATGGGATGGATCCCTGGGTGTGGCAGTCTCTGGATGGCCTTTCCTTCAGTCTCTGCTCCATTCTTTCTCTTTGCATTAACCATCACATGTTTTTACTATTTCCATTGAATATTAGACAATTTCACTCACATCTAAAAAGAAGTAAGTACCACTTTACCAAATTACCTCTATCATTTCTCTTTTAAAGTATCCACCACCCTTCCTCCCCATGAATCTCTGTCCCGTGCCCACATCAATTCAGTCTTGCCCTCTGCCCAGACTTCATCAAAGTACACCTGTGAAGTCAGCAGCGGATTTGTAACTGCCAGTTAGAATTGAACTCGGAATGGTTTAAAACTGAAGACAATGCATTTCCCTGTGAGAAAATCTTTAAGTAGCCAATAGTTCAGCTATAGGGTTTACTGGTATCACCCTCAGTGAGCATAGTTGTTAGGTCACACTATTTCTTAGCTACTCTTTCCTATATAAAAGTAATTGCTAGACACATTCCTACAGAAATGCAAAATGGAATATAAAAATTGTGTTAGTGAATTTAAATTGAATAATGAACTGTGAGTCTCATATGTAATAAATCAAGATTCTCCAAATAAAATACATACTGAAGGCAATGTCATGGACTATAATTTGGATAATACTTTCATATTTATTAATTATACTTTACAGATTATAAATAGAAAAAAAATTACTTGTAAATTTGAAAGTATGCCAAACATATATTCATTTAATTTTTCTTCTGAATTTGTTTCTCAAAGACAGAAGTTTTTTCTTCTATCTCACCTATTCATACATACACACACACACACACACACACACACACACACACACACACAATTGAATAATATATGTATATATGTACAAATATGTATATGTATAGAGATATAATCAACTCTTCCAATTGTTTTAAAAGATAGCTCTTTTAACATGTATAGTTGTTAATCAGAAATATATTTTTGTTTTTCATAGAAATTTATCTACTTTACAGGAGTAAATAGGTTTCCCCCAGTTTTCATATTTTTTTTGTTTGTTCTCAGTTTTGTTTTGCTTTTTGTTTTTTTGGTTTTTTGGGGGGAGACATTTCATTTTCTTTTTCTTTTTTTTTATTAGATGTTTTCTTTATTTTCAATAACTCCTTTTCCAGATTCCCCTGCAAAAAAAAAAAAAAAAAAAAAAAAAGAGAGAGAGAGAAAGAAAAGAAAAGAAAGAAAAGAAAAGAAAAATAAAATAAAATAAAAAACTAAAACAAACCCCTGTTCTCTCTCCCCTCACCCTGCTCAACACTCCATCCCCTCCTGCTTACTGGCCCTGGCATTCCCCTACACTGGGGCATAGAATCTTCACAGGGCCAAGGGCCTTTCCTCCCACTGATGACTGACTTGGCCATCCTCTACTATACACATGCTGCTGGAGCCATTAGTCCCACCATGTATAATCTTTGGTTGTTGTTTTAGTCCCTGGGAGCTCTGAGGGTACTAGTTAGTTAGTATTGTTGTTCGTCCTAAGGGGCTTCAAATCCTTCAGATTCTTGGGTCCTTTCTGTAGATCCTTCATTGGTGACCCTGTGCTCAGTCCAATAGATGACTGTGAGCCTCTATATCTGTATTAGTCAGGTACTGTCAGAGCCTCTCAGGAGACAGCTATATCAGGCTCCTGTCATCCAGCACTTGCTGGCATCCACAATAGTGTCTAGACTTGATGATTGAAGGACTCCCAGGTGGACCAGTCTCTGAATTGCCCTTTAAGACTTAAATATATTGTTTCAAACTCATACTTTGCTTTGGAATTAACATTAATGTTTTTTGAATATCGTGTAGTGTATCTTTCTTCAATTTGGAAGACTTGTCATCCATAATAAATTCCAATATTTTTTATAAGTACTTGATGCATTTCATTCCATTATTGCTGCTTCTGGAAGGTTCTGAAAGCTTCTTAATGCCTTTTGTATACTCTTCAGTTTATTTTATAATCTATATTGTTTCTGTATATCATTGGTGCTGTTGTCAGACTGAGAATCTTTAAGGAACATGTATTCTTTATTTGTATAAATTTCTACAGTGACATAACACATTAGGTATTAAAATGTCTGAGGATAAGTGCACATGTCTGTAAATATGGATCATAATGATATTTAGTAGGAGGGTAAAATATATTTAGCTATATATCAGAAAACAACTGATACAAGAGCCTGCTATGTTTGGGTACCACAAGAGACAAAGGTAGCATCTATAGAAAAACAACAGAAAAGCTTGGCAAGGAACACACAGCCACAGATGGAGAGAGGTGGCAGTTTCTTTAGCAACTGAAACAGATTTTTCTGAGAAAACATTTGATGAAAACTTTGCTTTAAACCAGTCTGTTCTACCATATTGAGGACAATGTTAAGTTAAAAAAAATCTTTACTACATATAGTCAATACACTGAGATTATTTCTGTGCTGTTTAACTGGGAAAATGCAAAAAGCACCCCAAACTTAGTTGCTTAGTCTTGAAAACCCTATAAAAAAACAGAATTGCATGTAGATCATCTAACTCCCATCCTGATTTTCCTCTCTATTAGAATTTATCTTTAATGTTCCAGAGAAATTCATTGTGCCTTGGTCTTAATAAAAGAGTCAGCTTTGTAACAGGAAGTTCAGATTGTCAAGGGACTAGGTTCAATTTTCTCATGAACTCTTGGTATTTAAATATGTATTACATTCATAGTAATTTATGGACTATACTCATTACTCTAGGAAAGATAAAGGCTAAATGAAAATATTGATTCGCTGTCATACATATACATATGTATGACATATGTATATGCTACACAGTTGTTAATATTGTATTACTCTAGTGATTTTTTCTAGATGTTTCATAATTTCTTCTTTAGTCATCCTAAGAAACAACACAAAACACTGAATAGTTGGTATGTAATCTACATTGGTTATTATTCACATTAAATATTCAGTGTCTACTGAATATAAACTTTAATTATCAAAAAATAGTCAAAGTATTTTCCCTATCTTTGAGATTTTCATGATTTATGTGATTTTCTAGTTAAATTTTCTACATTAAGAGTATAAAGTAATGGCTAAGAAGATTTTCTTCTTCAGTAAAACTTTCACATCTTACTTTGGTTATGCCTCATTAACTTTTATAAAATAAATGCATATTTTTGCAGCTCATGAACTTAGCTCAATTACCCACCAAGAAGTTCTTAACTGCTGAGTCATTCTCCCAGCCCTAAAGTCCTATGACAGTTTTCAATACTAGCAAAATTAATAGTTTTATTAAATATAAATATTAGATTACAATATTTTTTTCAATTTTTCGTCAAATAATGTTTTGAAACTTTTGTATGTTTGTTAATAGTTTTGCTTGCATATTTCTTATGATTTTTGTTTTTGTAAGAATATTAGGCCTTTTCAAATATACTTATTCTAAGTAGACATTTTTATTTTGTATTTAAGAAGAATAGTTCAGTATTTGAAAGTAATTACATTTTGTTTCACACTCCAATGTGCAAAATTTAGCATAACATGTGACTTGGATGAATGGTTCATTAGAAAATAGTTATTAAGAACTTTTGGTCTGTGCCTATAGCAGCAGAAGTCTGGAGTAGCTCACACAGAGTCCTGACCCCAAGCTTTGCCTTCCTGTGAAGAGTCCAGCTGACATGCAAGGTAAGACACCCCTATCTGCTTAAGAACATATCAAAAACATCATCCAACATGATCAAGTAGGCTTCAATACCAAGAGTGCACAAACTATTCAACAAAATAGAAACAGAAGAAATACTACCTAATTCATTCCACAAGGCAACAGTTACCCTGACACTTAAGCTTCACAAAGACTCAACAAAGAAAGAGACTTTCAGAACAATTTTACTTGTGAACATTGACAAAAAATTCTCAGTAAAATTTTTGCTTATCAAATCCAAGAACATATCAAAATATCATTTATCATAATGAAGTGGGCTTCATCCAAAGAATAAAAGGATGGTTCAAAACATAAATATCCATCTATGTAATATAGTATATAAACAATCTGATAGACAAAATTCATGTGATCATCTTATCAGATGCTGAGAAAGCCTTTGAAAAACATACAATATCCCTTCATGTTAAAAGTCTTGGAGAGATCAGAGATTCAAGTACATACCTAAATCTAGTAATATATAGGAAGCCAAAAGCCAGCAATAAATTAAATGGAGAAAAACTTATAGCAATCCCAATAAAATCAGAGACAAAAAAAGGCTACCGACTCTCACCATATCTATCCAATATAGTACTTGAAGTTCTAGCTAGAGCAATAAGAAAAGGAGATCAAGGGAATATAAATTAGAGAGGAGAAAGTCAAGAAATCACTGTTTACAGATGATATGATAGTATACACTAGCAATCCCCAAATTTTTACCTGAGAACTCCTATAGCTGACACACAACCTCAGCAAAGTGGCTGAACATAAAATTAACTCAAAGAAATCAGTAGCTCCCCTTTACACAAATGATAAACAGACCAAGAAAGAAATTAGGGAACTAATATCCTTCAGAATAGCCACAAATAATATAAAATATCTTGATGTAACTCTAACCAAGCTAGTAAAAGATCTATATAACAAGAACTTCAAGTTCCTTAAGAAAGAAACTAAGGATGACATAAGAAGATGGAAAGATGCCACGTGCTAATGGATCTGTAGGATTAACATGGTGAGCAAGGCCAAGGCCATTCCAGAAAAAGCAGTCCACAGATTTAATGCAATCTCCATCAAAATTCCAAAAACATCAAAATAAAAAATATAAAAAAATAAAAAAAAAAAACACCAAAAAAAAAGACTTTTACAGAGCTTGAAAGATCAGTTTTCAGCTTCATGTGGAAAAACAAAAACAAATGCAAACAAACAAGCCAATACAAGAATAAGTGAAACAATCTTGTACAATAAAGGAAATTTGAAAAAATCAGTGTTCCTAACCATAAGCTGTGCTGTAGAATAAAAGTGATAAGATGATAATGGTGTTTTCTTGTATGCAGCAGAATGACAGATCCTGGATGCTGTTTTCACACCAACTCTGTTAGCTTGTCAGCAGCCTACATACTTGGAAAGGATCTTTACCAATACTGTATTTGACAGAGCACTAATATTGAAAATTTACAAAAATCACAAGAAGTTAGACATCAACAACATATATAACCCAATTGAAAAATGAAGCACAGAAGTAAACAGAATTCTCAAGAGAAGAATCTTAAAAGATTGATAAGCATTTAAAGAAATGTTCAATGTCATTAGTCATCAGGGAAATGAAAATCAAAACAATTATTAGGTTCCATTTTATACATATCACAATGGCTAGGTTCAAAAAAACTCAAGAGATAGTCCATGCTGATGAAGATATGGAGCAAGACAAACTTTCTTCCATTGCTGGGTAGGAGTACAAACTTGTAAAACCAATTTGGAAACATTTTCATGCTTTCTCAGCAAACTGGTAATAGTTCTACCACAAGACCCAGCTATACCACTTTTATGTATATACCCAAAAGATGCTCCAACATTTCACAAAGACACTTGCTCAACTATGTTCATAGTGACTTGACTCATAATAGCCAGAAACTAGAAACAAGTTAGATCTCTCTCAGCTAAATAATATATAAATAAAACGTGGTATTACACACTCAAATACTATTCAGCTATTAAAAACTAAGGAATCGTGAATTTTGCAGGTAAATGGATAGAACTTGAGAATATCTTAAGTGAGGTAACCCATGGCCAAAACGACATGAATCATATGTACTCACTTATTAATGGATACTAGCCATACATATAAGTACCACATTAAACTCCACAGACCCAAAGAAGCTAAACAAAAATAACCAAGCAAGAAAGCTTGAATATCACTTAGAAGGGGGAATAAAATAGTCATAAAAGGGAGATGAAATGAGAGAATTAGGAGAGAGATGGGATGTGGAAAAGAACTGGGGATTCAGGTCAGGTGTGGGGTAGAACAGGAGAGATGGTAGATTGTCATGAAAATGAATAGAAGTCTGGAACAGACAGAGGAAAGAAAGTGTGGGGGGCATCTCTAGGACTAGACAGAGACCTGGGATAAGAGAGATGCCCAAGAATCAATTAGGGTGACCTTAGCTTTGACTCACTATATTGGGATAATGAATCTGAGGAGCCCCTTCCTGTATTCCAGTGGAGCAAAAGAGACACCAATCCCCGCACAAAACTTTCAACACAAAATTTATCCCATCTACAAGAAATGCAGGCATGAAGGAGGAAGCAGAGACTAAGGGAATGGACAACCAACAATTAGTTGAACTTGAGTCTCATCCCATGGACAAGTACCAATCCTTAACACTGTTGATGATACTCTATTTTTTTCTGTAAATAGGAGCAGCATATTGACCTTTGAGGGAGCTCCACCCAGCAGCTGACTCAGACAGGTACAGACACTCACAGCCAAACAGTGGATGGAAGAATAGAGGGAAGGATTATGGGCCCTGAAGGGGATAGGAACTCCACAGGAAGACCAACAGTCAACTAACTTGGACCTGTGGGACTCTCAGAGTCTGAACCATCAACCAGAGAACATACAGGAGCTGGACCTTGGCCTCCCAGTTCCCATGTGGCAAATGTGCAGTTGATCTTCATGTAATTCCTGAACAATTGCAAGAGGGGTTATCTCAAAAACTGTTGCCTGTACATGGGACATATTCTACTATCTGGGCTGCCTTGTCTGGCCTCAGAGAGAGAGGAAGAACCTAGCATCGAAGAGACTTGAAGGACCAGGTATGGGGGGATACCTCAGGGATCCCCATCTGCTCAGAGGAGAATGAGGGGTATAGGAGAAGTAATATGGGAGGGGGTGACCAGGATGTGAGTAGTGAATGATATATTAACTGAATAAGTAAAAAAACCAAATCTTGAAAAACTACATGGTTATTGGTCAAGTTGATCAATGGAGTAGAACTGAAGACCTAGAAATAAACCCACACACCTATGGAGAATTCATTTTTAACAAAGAAGTCAAAACCATATAATGGAAAAAGGAAATAATCTTCAATTAATGGTTCCGGTATAACTGGATATCTGCATGTAGAATAATGCAAATGCATTTATATTTATCATCCTGTACAAAATTCAATCCAAGTGGATCAAGGACCTCAAAATAAAACCAGACACACTATATGTGTCATAATAGAAGAAAGAGTGGTAAAAGCCTTGAATGAATTGATATAGAAAACAATTTCCTGAATAGAAGACTAATGACTCAGGCCCTAAGATCAACAATTGATAAGTGGGACCTCATGAAATTCAAAAACTTCTGTAAAGCAATGGATACTGTCAGAAAAACAAAAATCGCAGCCTACTGATTGGGAAAATATTTTCTATAACCCTGTATCTGACAAAGAGCTACTATCCAAAATATGTAAGCAACTCAATTTACATTGAAACAAACCAACTAACTTAACTAAAAATGGGATAACAACTAAATGGAATCCTCAAGAGAGTAAACACAAATGGCAGAGAAGCACTTAAAGAAATGTTCAACATCCTTAGTCATCAGAGAAATATAAATCAAAAGGACCCTAACATTTCACTTTACCTCAATCAGAATGACTAAGATCCAAACCTCAAGGGACAGCACATGCTTGTGAAGATGTGGAGAAAGTGGAACACTCCTGTTATTGTATGCTATAAATGCTACTCAAATTGACAAGTAGGGGTTGCCTTGGCACCCCAATGTTCTGGAATTCCAAATGAAAGACACATACTCACAGCATTATATTTAATATCCCTTAATCAGCTCAATGGCTGTTTAAGAATTCCAAACTTCCACATTGCTAATGTCTCCCCTCAGATGCTCCTGAGTTATTACTTTATAAAATCTATATCCCATCCTTGCTACTCTAGTCCCAGTTGGGAGATTCCTGGGGCCACACTTACCTGGCTCGTACATGATTGGTACTCTGTCTTCTGCAGCTATCAGGTATGCATCTCATTTCTTTTCTAGCATGGGAATTCTAAGTCCTTCTCTCAGTCCCCTTGTTGGGGAATCCTAAAGTCCTGCCTATGTTTCCCTGACCAGGCACACATTGGCTACTGGCAACTTTATTTACCAGTCAAAACCAAATAAAGGCAGGAACCCTCAGCATCTTACATGCGGGATTCTCCTGCAGTTTTGGAAACCCAAATAATATAATACAAGTTTTAGGCCAAATCCACAACATTTCCCCCTTTTTATCCATTAAACATAATGAACATAGTTATAACAGTTATGCATGCTGTAATGTGTAATATACAGTAATAATATCCAGTACATCAATTTTGTCAATTTTGGTATATTGCTTTACCATCTATCCTAACTTAGAGTTTGCAGTGCTGTACCTGAATTACGTTTTGATTTTAACTTACATTACCATCTGAAAACCATCCTTTCAAACCTGCATGGTCTTCCCCACTGTTAAATAGCTTAAGTTTGATTATTAGACTATTACTAGTCTTTAAACCCATCAGAGATCTGAGAACAAAGTAAATATTAACTGAATATATAGAAACACAAAAATATATTTTCCAAAATGTAAGCAATTTGTAGAGACAGCTGACTGTGTGGACAGTCCCCTATTCCTCAAAATGTTGGAGCACCTGTCTTCAGCCTGCTGGCCCTGACCCATCAGGCCGACTTTAAGTAAAGTAGTAATTAGGAAGGACTAGTTTACTTTGTATTGGTAGACCTAAGCTGTTGTCTATTCCACATCTTGTGTCCTTTCTTGGACAGTATTTTTTGTCTGTAGTTGAATTAGGGTAATTCTTGGCCAGTGGCTACCTTGCCTCAACTAGAGCAACTCTATATGGAGGTTATGATGCTTCTTTGCACTGTGAAGGAGGTACTGTCTCCTGACAGTCTCCTGACATGTCTCCTACTCAGAATGGCAAAGATCAAAAACTCAAGTATGCTGGCAAGGATGCTGAGCAAAGGGAACACTCCTCCATTGCTGGTGGGATTGTAAACTTGTACAACCACTGGAAATCAACATGGTAGGTTCTTAGAAAATTGAAAATAGTTCTATCTGAAGAACAAGCAATATCACTTTGGTATATACCCAAATGATGGTACATATTATCCCAAGGATATCTGCTCCACTATGTTCATAGTTGATTTATTCAAACTAGCCAGAATCTGGAAAGAACCGCAATATCCTACCACAGAAGAATAGATGCAGAAAATATGGTTCATTTACACAATGGAATACTACTGAACTATTAAGAAAAAGGACATGAGTTTTGCAGGAAAATGGATGGAACAAGAAAATATTATCCTCAGTGAGGTAACTCAGACCCAAAAGCACATGCATGGTATGTACTCACTAATAAGCAGATATTAGCCCCCCTTCAAATATACAGAATAACCAGGATAAAATTCACAGAATTCAAGAAGCCAAAGGGCCCAAGTGAGGATGACTCAATCCCACTTGGGAGGGAGAAGAAAACAATCACGGCTGGAGTGCAGGCAGAGGAAGAGAGGGACATGGGTGGGAGAGGAGACAGGGAGGGGAAAAGGGGAACATGATCAAGTATTGCGTATGGGAGAGGAGTGAAGTCCTAAGGGCTAGCAGAAAGAATGAAAACAGGCAACATCAGGATGTAGAAAGTAGAGAGACCCTCTAGAATGACTAGAGACCTGGGTAGTGAGAGAAGCTCGGATCTCAAAGGGAGGGTTCTTAGATGAAATGTACAGCAGTTAGGAGAGGGAACTTGTAGAGTCTATCTCCAGTAGAAAGACAGGGCATCAAGTTGTGGAATGGGATTACCACCCCACAATCAAAAACTCTGACCAAGAATTGTTCCTATCTAAAAGAACTGCAGGGTCAAAATTAGAGAAGAGACTAGGGGAGAGGAGGTTCAGAGAGTTGCCCAACTTGGGATCCATATCAAGGGGAAGCTCCAAGGCCTGACACTATTACTGATGCTATGGTATGCATGCAGACAGGAGCCTAGCTTGGCTGCCCTCAGAGAGGCCCAACAAGCAAGTGAAAGAATCAGATGCAGATATTTAAACGCAATCAGTGGACCGAAGCCTGGTACCTCTGTGATTGAACTAGGGATAAGTTGGAAACAACTGAAGAGGAGGAGGACCCCATAGGAAGACCAGCAGTCTCAACTAATCTGGAAACTGGAGATGTCTCAGACACTGGGCCACCAACCAGGCAGCTGATATGAGGCCCAGAGACATACACAGCAGAGGATTCTTGAGTTTGTCCTCAGTATGAGAAGATGCATCATCAAGAGAATTGTGGCCCCAGGGATTGGGGAGATCTGGTGGAGTGATGGTTGGGGATGAGGACATCCTCTTGGAGAAAGGAGTGGAGGAATGGGATGAGGAAGAGTTGAGGATCTAACTGGGAGGGGAATAACAACTGCTCTGTTAAAAAGTATTACAAAATAAATAAATAAGTAAAAAAAATAAATTAAAAAACAAGAGCATCATGGATTTTGCAGGCAAATAGATGGAAATATATAATACCATTCGGAGTGGGGTAACCTAGACCCCAAAGGATGTAAACTGCTGTGCCATGAAAAGTTTCTTAACCTCAAAAAGAACACCAAAGAGCAGAATCTGATGCAATCGTATTAGGGTCTTTTAATTCAAGGTTGAACTTGACCCACAATACTGTCTCCGACACAGGAGAATGAGATGGGGCCCCTAGTCCAGTTTGGGGCATTTATAGAAGCAAGGAGTGAGTATCTAGCTTATACATCTGATTGGGTGGGAGAGCTATTATGGCCATTAACATAATTGGCTTGCACTGGGAGCCAAACTATAAGCTTAACTTTTGTTTTCCTCCTGATTGGTGGTTGTTAGGAAGTGAAGTGTCAAGGGCAGGCTTGCAATCTGGAGGTACAGATTTGTTGGGGAGTAAGTTGGAAATTGGTGCTAGATGCTGATCTTTTGGGGGATAACCTGTAAACTGGTGCAAAGTACTGGCATCAGTTAACTTGAGTTCAACCTTAGATCAGGTACTCTAAGATGGAGTCTGAACCCATATGATTTGACCTCTCAGTACGTACTCAGTGATAACTGAATATTAGTTAAATATTAGTTAAAAAATACAGAATATCCCTTGTACACCCCACAGACCCAAAGAAGTTAATAAGGAAAGAAGGCCCAAGTAAGTGTGCTTGAACTACACTTTGAAGGGGGAACAAAATAATCATAGGAGGCAAAGGGAATAAAGGAAATGGGTGAAGAGAGTGGAGGGGGAAGGAAATGGGGAGGCAGGATTAAGTGCAGAGAGAAATAGGAGAGAGGCTCAGAGGGCCAGGAGAATGAATGAAAATATGAGTTGCACTTTTCTGTGAAGTTCTAGAGGTCCGGAACAGTATTATTTCTAGAGTCAATATGAATGACTTTATCCTTGATGACTAACAGTGGTGACATGGAACCTGTCTATAGCTAGGCAGGACACCCAGAAGAGGAATAAAGACATTGATCTACCCACAAAACTTTACCTGTGTAAAAGAAATACTGGGATGGAGCAGAGACTGAAGGAAAGGCCAACCAACAACTGGCCCAACTCCAAATCTATCCTATGGACAAGCACCAATCCTATAAATTATTAATACTCTGTTATGTCTCCAGGCAGGAGCCTAGCATAACTGTTCTCTGAGAGGCTCTACCCACCAACAGACTAAAACAAATGCAGATAACCATTGTCAAACATTAAATGGATGTTGGAGACATGTATAGAAGGAAGGATGAGAGGTTTTGAAGTAAATGGGAACCCCGCAGGAAGACCAACAGTGTCAAGAAACCTTGACCCCTGGAGATCATGGAATCTGAGTCACCATCCAGAGGATAAACAAAGGCTAGATATACAGAGGCTCCCTCAGACAACTCAGTCTTCATGGCTGCCTTGTCGGGCCTCAGTGGGAGAGGGTACACCTGATCAGGCTGAGACTCAATGTGCCAGAGTGAGGACAAAAGGGAGGAAGGGTAGTCAAGCACACCTTCTCAGAGAAGAAGGGGAGAGGGTGGGAAGAGGGATTCTGTGAGAGAGGGACCAGAAGAGGGAACAGCATTTTGGCCATCAATTAATTAATTTTAATTTAAGAGTACCTCAGTGGGCCACGGAATGAGTTAAGTCAGCCTGAGTAAATAAGTGAAATGATCTCAGAATCTAAAATAAACAGTGGAGAATGTATGGCTCAATGACAGAATGAGTGCTTAGCATATATGGAGATC